>JAEVFF010000857.1:0-93241 GCA_018901945.1 Pugionium dolabratum
ATTTGACATATCTGCACTAAATCATCCATAACTTTTGATTTATAGCTCAGAATGACACGAATTCAATGCCCACGTTAATCTAATTCAATTTTCTTAATTCTGACAAAATTTGTAACAGAACTAGATATGGCAAAGCGTTCAACTAATCTAATCTATCCCAAACTGCGTGATGCCATGCATTATGCTTTGTTTATAAGCCTTTACTCAATGAGCACCAATGATCAGTTTAGAATGATTAGTTAAACTGGGCGATAACCTGGACATGTTCGCACTAAATCGTCTGTAACTTTTGATTAGGAGCTCAGAATGACACGAATCCATTGCCCACGTTGCGCTAGTTGAATTTTCTATATTGTGAAAAAATTTGAGACATAAATAGATACGACAAAGCGTCCAAGTAATCCAATCTGTCCAAAACTATGTGATGCAATGCATTATGCCTCATTTATAAGAACGAATGATCAGTTTAGAATAATCATATAAACTGGACAATGCATTATGCCTTTACTCAATGAGAACGAATGATCAGTTTAGGATAATCATATAAACTGGACAATTAACAAGACATGTCCGCACTAAATCCTTTGTAACTTTTGATTTAAGGCTTAGAAACACAAGAATCCAATGCCCATGTTAAGCTAGATAAATTTTCTATATTTTGACAAAATTTGAGACAGAAGTAGAGACGACAAAACATCGAAGTAATCCAATCTATCCCAAACTGCGTGATGCCATGCTTCATGCTTCATTTATAGGCCTTTACTTAATTAGCACCAATGATTAGTTTAGAATGATCACTTTAACTAGCCGATAAACTTGACATGTCCGCACTATATCATCCGTAACTTTTTATTTAGAGCTTAGCGTGACACGAATCCAATGCCCACGTTAAGCTAGCTCAATTTTGTATATTGTGAAAAATTTGAGACAAAAATAGATTTGAAAAAGCATCCAAGTAATCCAATCCATCCCGAAATGCATGATGTTATGCAATATTTTTCATTTATAAGCTTTTATTCAAAGAGAACCAATGATCATTTTATAATACTCATTTTAACTGGCCAATCAACTTGTCATGTCTGCACTAAATCGTCCATAACTTTTTATTTGTAGTTCAGAATGACACGAATCCAATGCCCACATTAAACTAGTTCAAGTTTTTTTTATATTGTGACAAAATTTGAAACAGAACTAGATACGACAAAGCGTCCAAGTAATCCAATCTATACAAAACTTTGTGATGCCATGCATTATGCTTCATTTATAAGCCTTTACTCAATGAGCACCAATGATCAGTTTAGAATAATCACTTTAAGTGCCAGATCAACTTGACATGTTTGCACTAAATCGTCCGCAACTTTTGATTTATAGCTCAGAATGACACGAATCCAATGCCCACTTTAAAATAGCTTAATTTTCTATATTGTGACAAAATTTGAAACCGAACTACGTTTGACAAGGCATCCAAGTAATCCAATATATCCCAAACTGGGTGAGGCCAAGCATTATGCTTTATTTAGAAGCGTTTACTCAATGAGAACCAATGATCAGTTTAGAATGATCACTTTAACAGGCCCATCAACTTGACATGTCGACACAAAATTGCCCGTAACTTTTGATTTAGATATCAGAATGACACGAATCCAATGCCCATGTCAAGCTAGCTTAATTTTCTATATTTTGACAAAATTTGACACATAAATAGATACGACAAACCATCCAAGTGATCCAGTCCATTCCAAACTGCGTGATGCCATGCATTATTCTTCATTTATAACCCTTTACTCAATGAGCAGCAATGATCAGCTTAGAATGATCATTTTAACTGGCCGATCAAGTTCACATGTCTGCACTAAATCGTCCATAACTTTTGATTTATAGCTCAGAACAACACGAATCTAATGCCCATGTTAAACTTGTTCAATTTTCTTTACTGTGACAAATTTGAAACAGAACTCGATACGACAAATCGTCTAAGTAATCCAATCTATCTCAAACTGCGTGATGCCATGCATTATGCTTCATTTATAAGCCTTTGCTCAATGAGTGCTAATGATCAGTTTAGAATGATCACTTTAACTGGCCGATCAACTTGACATGTCCGCACTAAATCTTCAGTAACTTTTTAGTTAGATCTCAAAATGATACGAATCCAATGCCCATGTCAAGATAGCTCAATATTCTATATTGTGAGAAAATTTGAGATATAAATAGATACGACATACCGTATAAGTAATCCAGTCCATCCCAAAATGCGTGATGCCATACATTATTCTTCATTTCTAAACCTTTACTTAATGAGCACCAATGATCAGTTTAGAAGGATCATTAAAACTGGCCGATTAACTTCACATGTCTGCACTAAATCGTCCATAACTTTTGATTTATAGCTCAGAATGACACGAATTCAATGCCCACGTTAAGCTAGTTAAATTTTCTTAATTGTGACAAAATTTGTAACAGAACTAGATATGACAAAGCGTCCATGTAATCCAATCTATCCCAAAGTACGTGATGCCATGCATTATTCTTTGTTCATAATCCTTTACTCAATGAGCACCAATGATTAGCTTAGAATGATCATTTAAACAGGCCGATCAACTAGAAATTTCTGCACTAAATCGTCTGTAACTTTTGATTAGGAGCACAGAATGACACGAATCCAATGCTCACATTGCGTTAGTTAAATTTTCTATATCGTGACAAAATTTGAAAAATAAATAGATACGACAAAGCATCCAAGTAATCCAATCTATCCAAAATTGTGTGATGCAATGCCTTATGCTTCATTTATAAGCCTTTACTCAACGAGAACGAATGATAAGTTTAGAATAAACATAAAAACAGGACGACCAACTGAACATGTCTGCACTAATTCCTTCGTAACTTTTGATTTAAGGCTTAGAAACACAAGAATCCAATGCCCACGTTAAGCAAGATAAATTTTCTATATTTTGACAAAATTTGAGACAAAAGTAGAGATGACAAAGCGTCAAAGTAATCCAATCTATCCCAAACTTCATGATGCCATGCTTTATGCTTCATTTATAAGCCTTTACTTAATGAGCACCAATGATCAGTTAATAATGATCTGTTTAACTAGCAGATAAACTTGACATGTCTGCAGTATATCATCCGTAACTTTTTATTTAGAGCTCAGTGGGACACGAATCTAATGCCCACGTTAAGCTAGCTCAATTTTCTATATTGTGAAAAAATTTGAGACAAAAATAGATTCGACAAAGTATTCAAGTAATCTAATCCATCCGAAAATGCGTTATGCATTATTTTTCATTTATAAGTTTTTACTCAAGAGAACCAATGATCACTTTAGAATGATCATTTTAACTGGCAGATCAACTTGTCATGTTTGCACTAAATCGTCCATAACTTTTGATTTATAGTTCACAATGACACAAATCCAATGCCCACATTAAGCTAGATCAGTTTTCTATATTGTGAAATAAATTTGAAACAGAACTAGATACGAAAAAGCGTCCAAGTAATCCAATCTATACAAAACTTTGTGATGCCATGTATTATGCTTCATTTATATGCCTTTACTCAATGAGCACCAATGATCAGTTTAAAATGATAAGTTTACCTGCCCGATCAACTTGACGTGTTTGCACTAAATCTTGCCTAACTTTTGATTTAGTGCTCAGAATGACACGAATCCAATGCCCACTTTAAGATGGCTCAATTTTCTATATTGTGAAAAATTTGAAACAAAACTAGATTCGACAAGGCGTCCAAGGAATCCAATATATCCCAAACTGGGTGAGGCCATGCATTATGCTTCATTTAGAAGCGTTTACTCAATGAGAACCAATAATAAGTTTAGAATGATCACTTTAACAGGCCCATTAACTTGACATGTCCACACAAAATTGCCAGTAACTTTTCATTTAAATCTCAGAATTACATGAATCCAATGCCCACGTGAAGCTAGCTTAATTTTCTATATTGTGACAAAATTTGAGACATAAATAGATACGACAAACCATCTAAGTAATCCAATCTATCCCAAACTGTGTGATGCCATGCATTATGCTTCATTGATAAGCTTTTACTCAATAAGTACTAATGATCAGTTTAGAATGATTAGTTTAACATGCCAATCAACTTGACATGTCCGCACTAAATCGTCCAAAACTTTTGATTTGGAGCTCAGAACAACACCAATCCAATGTCCACGTTATTCTAGCTCGATTTTCTATATTTTGACCAAATTTGAGATTTAAATAGAAACAACAAAGCGTCCAAGTAATCAAATCTATCCAAAACTGTGTGATGCCATGCATTATGCATCAATTATAAGCCTTTACTCAATGAGAACAAATGATCTGTTTAGAATAATCATATAAACCGGCCGATCAACTTCACATGTCCGCACTAAATCGTCCGTAACTTTTTATTTAAAGCTTAGAAAGACACGAAACCAATGCCCACATTAAACTAGATAAACGTTTGACAAAGCATCCAAGGAATCCAATTCATCCCAAAATGCATGATGCCATGTATTATTTTTCATTTATAAGCTTTTACTCAATGAGCACCAATGATCAATTTAGAATGATTATTTTAACTAGCCGATAAACATGTAATGTCTACACTAAATATTCCATAAGTTTTGATTTATAGCTCAGAATGATACGAGTCAATTGCCCACATTAAGCTAGTTCAATTTTCTATATTGTGAAAAAATTTGATACAAAACGTCCAAGAAATCAAATCTATGCCAAACTGTGTGATGCCATGCATAATGCTCCATTTATAAGCCTTTACACAATGAGCATCAATGATTAGTTTAGCATGATCACTTTAACTGGCCGATCAACTTGACATGTCCGCACTAAATCGTCCGTAACTTTTTATTTAGAGCTCCGCATGACCCGAATCCAATGCCCACTTTAAGCTAGCTCAATTTTTTATATTGTGACAAAAACTTGAGACATAAATAGATACAACAAACCGTCCAAGTAATCCAGTCCATCCCAAAATGCGTGATGCCATGCATTATTCTTCATTTATAAGCCTTTACTCTATGAGCACCAATGATCACTTTAGAAATATCATTTTAACTGGCCGAACAAATTGACATGTCTACACTAAATCATCAATAACTTTTGATTTATTGCTCACAACGACACAAATCCAATGTCCATGTTAAGCTATTTCAATTTTCTTTATTGTGACAAATATTTTGATAGAACTAGATACGACAAAGCATCCAAGTAATCCAATATATCCCAAACAGCATGATACCAAGCCTTATGCTTCATTTATAAGTCTTTGCTTAGTGAGCACCAATGATCAGTTTAGAATGATCACTTTAACTGGCCGATCAACTTGAAATTTCCACACTAAATCATCCGTAACTTTTTATTTAGAGCTGGGAATGACACGAATCCAATGACCACCTTACGCTAGCTCAATTTTCTATATTGTGACAAAATTTGAGATATAAATAGATACGACAATCCATCCAAGTAATCCAGTCCATCTCAAACTGTGTGATGCCATGCATTATTCCTCATTTATAAGCCTTTACTCAATGAGCACCAATGATCAGTTTAGAATGATCATTTTAACTGGCCGATCAACTTGACATGCCGCACTAAATTGTCCATAACTTTTGATTGAAAACTCAAAATGACACGAATCCAATGCCCACGTTAAGCTAGCTCAATTATCTATATTGTAACAACATTTGAGACATAAATAGATACGACAAAGCATCCAAGTAATCCAATCTATATCAAACTGCGTGATGCAATGCTTTATGTCTCATTTATAAGCCTTTACTTAATGAACACCAATGATCAGCTTATAATGATCACTTTAACTAGCCGATCAACTTGACATGTCCACACTAAATCGATTGTAACTTTTAATTTAAAGCTCAGAGGTGACACGAATCCAATGCCCATGTTAAGCTAGCTAAATTTTCTATATTGTGACAAATTTGAGACATAAATAGATACAACAAAGCATCCAAGTAATCCAATGCTTCCCTAAAGGCGTGATGCCATGCATTATTTTTCATTTATAAGAATTTACTCAATGAGGAGCAATGATCAGTTTAGAATGATCATTTTAACTAGCCGATCAACTTGTCATGTTTGCACTAAATCGTCCATAGATTTTGATTTATAGCTCAGAATGACAAGAATCCAATACCCACATTAAACTAGTTCAATTTTCTATGTTGTGACTAAATTTAAAACTGAGCTAGATACGACAAAGCGTCCAATAGTCCAAACTATCAAAAACTATGTAATGCCATGCATTATTCTTCATTTATAAGCCTTTACTCAATGAGCACCAATGATCAATTTAAAATGATCATTTTAACTCGCCAATCAACTTGACATGACCGCACTAAATGGTCCGTAATATTTTTTTTAGAGCTCTGAAAGACCCGAATCCAATGCCCACGTTAAGATAGCTCAATTTTTTATAGTATAACAAAATTTGAGACATAAATAGATACGATTAAGCGTCCAAGAAATCCAGTCCATCCCCAACTGCATCATGCCATGCATTATTCTTCATTTATAAGATTTTACTCTATGAGCACCAACGATATATTTAGAATAATCATTTTAACTGGCCGATAAACTTGACATGTCTGCACTATATCGTCAATAACTTTTGACTTATAACTCAGAATGACACGTATCAATTTCCCACATTAAGCTAGCTCAATTTTCTATATTGTGACAAAATTTGAGACTGAAATAGATACGACAAATCATCGAAGTAATCCAATCCATCCCAAAAAGCGTGATGTCATGCTTTATATTTCATTTATAAGCTTTTACTCAATGAGAACCAATGATAAGTTTAGAATGATCATTTTAACTGGCCGATTAACTTGTCATGTCTCCACTAAATATTCCATAACTTTTGATTTATACCTCAGAAGGACACGAATCAATTGCCCACATTAAGCTAGTTCAAGTTTTTTTATTGTGACAAAATTTGAGACATAACTAGATACAACAAAGCGTCCAAGTAATCCAATCTATCCCAAACAGTGTGATGTGATGCATTATGCTCCATTTATAAGCCTTTACACAATGAACCCCAATGATTAGTTTAGAAAAATACTTTTAACTGGCCAATCAACTTGACATGTCCGCACTAAATCGTCCGTAACTTTTAATTTAGAGCTCAAAATGACACGAATCTAATGCCCACTTTACGTTAGCTCAATTTTCTATATTGTGAAAAAATTTGAAACATAAATAGATAGGACAAACCATCCAAGTAATCCAGTCCATCCTAAACTGCGTGATGCCATGCATTATTCCTTATTTATAAGTCTTTACTCAATGAGCACCAATGATCAGTTTAGAATGATAATTTTTACTGGTCGATCAACTTGATATGTGAGCAATAAAATGTCCATAACTATTGGTTTATAGCTCAGAAAGACACGAATCCAATGCCCACATTAAAGTAGTTCAATTTCCTTTATTGTGACAAAATTTGTGATAGAAGTAGGTACGAAAAAGCGTCCAAATAATCAAATCTATCCCAAACTGTGTGATGACATGCATTATGCTTCATTTATAAGCCTTTAATCAATCAGCACCAATGATCAGTTTAGAATGATTACTATAACTGGACGATCAACTTGACATGTCCGCACTAAATCGTCAGTACATTTTGATTTAGAGCTCGGAATGACACGAATCCAATGCCCACGTTACGGCAGCCAATTTTCTATATTATGACAAAATTTGAGTCATAAATAGATACGACAAAACCATCCAAGTAATCCAGTCATTCCCAAATTGCGTGATGCCATGCATTATTCCTCATTTATAAGCCTTTACTCAATGAGCACCAATGATATGTTTAGAATGATAACTTTAAATGGTCACTAAACTTGACATGTCCGCAATAAATTATCTGTAACTTTTGATTTAAAACTTAGAATGACACGAATACAACGCTCACGTAAAGCTAGCTCAATTTTCTTTATTGTAACAACATTTGAGACATAAATAGATTAGACAAACATCCAACTGGCCGATCTAGTTGACATGTTTGCACTATATCGTCCATAACTTTTGATTTATAGGTTAGAATGACACAAATCAAATGCCCACATTAATCTAGTTCACTTTCCTATATTCTAACAAAATTTGAGACAGAACAAGATATGACATATTGTCTAAGTAATCCAATCTATCCCAAACTGTGTGATGCCATACATTATGCTTCATTTATAACCCTTTAATGAATCAGCACCAATGATCAGTTTAGAATGATCACTTTAACTGGACAATCAACTTGACATGTCCACACTAAATTGTACTTAACTTTTTATTTAGAGCTCATAATGACACGAATCCAATGCCAACGTTAAGCTAGCACAATATTCTATATTGTGACAAAATTTGAGAAATAAATAGATACGACAAAATGTCCAACTAATCCAGTCTATTCCAACGGCGTGATGCCATGCATTATTCTTCATTTATAAGCTTTTATTCAATGAGCACCAATGATTAGTTGAGAATAATGATATTAACTGGCCAATCAACTTAACATGTCCACACTAAATCGTCCATGACTTTTGACTTAGAGCTCAGAATGACATGAATCCAATGCCCACGTTAAGCAATCTCAATTTTCTATATTTTGACTAAATTTGATACTGAAATAGAGACGACAAAGTGTCCAAGTAATCCAATCTATCCAAACTACTTGATGCCATGCTTTATGCTTCATCTATAAGCGTTTGCTTAATGAGCACCAGAAATCAGTTTAGAATGATCACTTTAAAGGCCACTCAACTTGACATGTCCGCACTAAATCGTCCCTAACTTTTGATTTAGAGTTTAGAATGACACGAATCCAATGCCCACGTTAAGCTAGCTAAATTTTCTATATTGTAACAAAATTTGAGACAGAAATAGATACCACAAAGCATCCAAGTAATCCAATCTATCACAGACTGCGTGATGCCATGCATTCGGCTTCATTATAAGCCTTTACTTAATGAGCACAAATGATCAATTTAGAATAGCCATATCAACTGGCCGATCAACTTGACATGTATAAACTAAATCATACGTAACTTTTGATTTAGAGCTCAGAATAAAACGAGTCCAATGCCCATGATAAACATGCTCAATATTAAATATTTTGACAAAATTTGAGACAGAAATAGAGAGGACAAAGCGTCCAAGTAATCCAATCTATCTAAACTACTTGATGCCATGCTTTATGCTTCATTTATAAGCCTTTACTTAATGAGCACCAATGATCTGTTTAGAATGATCACTTTAACTGGCCACTCAACTTGATTTGTCCACTATAAATCATCTGTAACTTTTGATTTAAAGCTCAGAATGACGCAAATCCAATGCCCACGTTAATCTAGCTCAACTAATCCAATCTATAGAATAAGCTATAGAATAAGCTAGCTCAAAATTCTATAGTGTAAGAATAAATACGACAAAGCATTCAAGTAATCCAATCTATCCAAAATTGTGTGATGCCATGCATTATGTTTCATTTATCAGCCTTTACTCTATGAGCACCAATGATCAGTTTAGAATGATCATTTTAACTAGCCGATTATTTTGACATGTCTGCACTATATCGTCCGTAACATTTCATTTATAGGTCTGAATGACACGAATCCAATGCCCACATTCAACTAGTTCAATTTTCTATATTGTGACAATATTTAAAACAGAACTTGATACAACAAAGCATCAAAGTAATCCAATCTATCCCAAACTGTGTGATGCAATGCTTTATGTCTCGTTTATAAGCCTTTACTTAAAGATCACCAATGATTAGTTTAGAATGATCATTTTAACTCGCCGATCGACTTGACATGTCCGTTGTAAATCGTTTGTAACTTTTTATTTAGCACTCAGAATCACACTAATCCAATGCTCACGTTAAGCTAGCCGGATTTTCTATAGTGTAACAAAATTTGAGACAGAAATAAAGATGACAAAGCGTCCAAGTAATCAAGTCTATCCCAAACTGTGTGAAGCTATGCATTATTCTTCATTTATAAGGTTTTAGTCAATGAGCATCAAAGATCAGTTTAGAATGATCATTTTAAATAGCGGGTCAACTTGACATTTCGCACTATATCGTCCATAACTTTTCATTTATAGCTACGAATCCAGTGCCCACATAAAGCTAGTTCAATTTTCGATATTGTGACAAATTTTGAGATAGAACAAGATATGACAACGCGTCCAAGTAATCTAATCTATCCAAAACTACGTGATGCTATGCATTATGCTGCATTTATTAGCCTTTACTCAATGAGCACCAATGATCCGTTTAGAATGGTCACTTTAGCTGTTCGATCAACTTGACATGTCCACACTAAATCGTTTGTAACTTTTTATTTAGAGCACAAAATGACACGAATCAAATGCCAACTTAATTTAGCTCAATTTTCCTGTATTGTGACAAAATTTGAGATATAATTATAGATACGACAAAGCGTTCAAGTAATCCAATCCTTCCCAAACTGCGTGATGCCATGCATTATTTTTCATTTATAAGCGTTTACTCAATGAGCACCAATGATCAGTTTAGAATGATCATTTTAACTGGCTGATCAACTTGTCATGTTTGAACTAAATCGTCCGTAACGTTTGATTTATAGCTCAGAATGACACGAATCCAATGCCCACATTAAACTAGATTAGTTTTCTATATTGGGAAAAAATTTGAAACAGAACTTGATAAGACAAAGTGTCCATGTAATCCAAACTATCCTGTACTGCATGATGCCATGCATTATACTTCATTTATAATGCTTTACTCAACCAGCACCAATGATCAGTTTACAATGATCACTTTAACTGGCTGATCAACTTGACATGTGCGCAATAAATCGTCAGTAACTTTTGATTTAGAGGTCAGAATGACACAAATCAAATGGCCACGTGCAGCTAGCTCAATTTTCTATATTGTGACAAAATTTGAAACAGAACTAGATACGACAATGCGTCCAAGTAATCTAATCTATCTTAAACTCTGTGATGCCATGCTTTATGCCTCATTTATAAGCCTTTACTTACTGAGCACCAATTATCAGTTTAGAATGATCATTTCAACTCACCGATCAACTTGTCATGTCCGCACTAAATCGTCTGTAAATTTTGATTTAGATCTCTGAAACATACGAACCCAATGCCCATGTTAAGCTACCTCAATCTTCTATAGTGTAACAACATTAGCGACAGAAATAGATACAACAAAGTGTGTGATGCCATGCATTAGTCTCCATTTATAAGCCTTTATTCAATGAGCACCAATGATCAGTTTAGCATGATCTTAAACTCGCCAATCAACTTGACATGTCTACACTATATCGTCCATAACTTTTCATTTATAGCTCAGAATGACACGAATCCAATGCCCACATTAAGCTAGTTCAATTTTCTATATTGTGTAAAATTTGAGACAAAACTAGGTACAACAAACCGTCCAACTAATCCAATCTATCCCAAACAGCGTGATACCATACATTATGCTTCATTTAAAAGCCTTTACTCAATGAGTACCAATGAGCAGTTTAGAACAATCATATTAACTGGTCGATCAACTTGAAATAACAGCACTTAATCGTCCATAACCTTTGATTAAGAGCTCAGAATGACACGAATCCAATGCCTACGTTAAGCTAGTTCAATTTTCAATATGTGACAAAATTTGAGACAAAAATAGATACGAAAAAGCGTTCCAGTAATCCAATCAATCCAAAACTTTGTGATGCTATGCAATTTGCTTCACTTATAAGCCTTTACTCAATCAGCACCAATGATCAGTTTAGAATGATCACTTTAACTGGCCATTCAACTTGACATGTCTGCACTAAATCATCCGTAATTTTGGATTTAGAGGTTACAATATTGTGACAAAATTTGAAACAGAACTCCAGATATAACAAAGCGTCAAAATAATCCAATTTATCCCAAACTGCATGATGCCATCCTTTATGCCTCATTTATAAGCCTTTACTTTATGAGCAGAAAGGATCAGTTTAGAATGATCATTTTAACTCGGCGATCAACTTATAATATCCACACTAAATCGTCTGTAACTTTTTATTTAGATCTCAGAAACACACGAATCCAGTGCCCACGTTAAGCTAACTTAATTTTCTATATTAAAATAAAATTTGAGACCAAAATAGATACGAAAAAGCATCCAATTAATCCAGTCTATCCAAAACTGTGTGATGCTATGCATTGTGCTTCATTTATAAGCGTTTGCTCAATCAGTACCAATAATCAGTTTAGAATGATCACTTTCACTAGCCCATCAACTTGACATAACCGCACTAAATCATCCGTAACTTTTCATATACAGCTCAGAATGACCCGAATCCAATGTTGACGTTAAGCAAGCTCAATTTTCTATATTGTGACAAAATTTAAGATAGAAATAGATAAGACAAAGCGTCCAAGTAATCCAATCCTTCCCAAACTGCGTGATGCCATGCATTATTTTTCATTTATCATCTTTTACTCAATGAGCACCAATGATCAGTTTAGAATGATCATTTTACAGGCCGATCAACATGTCATGTCTGAATGACACGAATCCTCCATTTTTTTTATTTATAGCTTTGAACGACACGAATCCTCCATTTTTTGATTTATAGCTCTGAATGACACGAATCTAATGCCCACATTAATCTATTTCAATTTTCTATATTGTGATAAATTTTGAAGCATAACTAGATATGCGAAAGCGTCAAAATAATCCAATCTATCCCAAACTGTGTGATACCATCCTTTATGCCTCATTTATAAGCCTTTACTTAATGAGCACCAAGGATCAATTCATAATGATCATTTTAACTCGCCGATCAAATTAAAATGTTCCTACTAAATCGTCCGTATGTTTTTATTTAGAGCTCAGAAACACACGAATCCAATGCCCACGTTAAGCTATCTCAATTTTGTAATAAAATTTGAGACAGAAATAGATATGAAAAAGTGTCCAATTAATCCAATCTATCCATAACTATGTGATGCTATGCATTATGCTTCATTTATAAGCGTTTCCTCAATCAACACCAATGATCAGTTTATAATTATCACTTTCACAGGCAGATCAACTTGTCATGTCCGCACTAAATCATCTGTAACTTTTGATTTAGAGCTCAAAATGACACGAATCCAAGGCTTACGTTAAGCTACCTCAATTTTCTACATTGTGACAAAATTTAAAACAAAAAAAGATATGAAAAAGCGTCCAAGTAGTCCAATCTATCCCCAACTGCGTGATGTCATGCTTTATGCCTCATTTATAAGGCTTTACTTAATGAGCACCAATGATCAGTTCAGAATTATTAGTTTAACTTGTCTATCAACATGACTAAATCGTCCGAAACTTCTGATTTAGAGCTCAGAAACACACGAATCCAATGCCAAAGTTAAGCTAGCTTAATTTTCTAGGGTACCAAAATTTGAGACCGGAATAGATACGACAAAGCGTCCAACTAATCCAGTTCATCCAAAACTACGCGATGCCATGCATTATTCTTCATTTATAAGCTTTTACACAATGAGCACCAAAGATCAGTATAGAATGATCATTTGTAGCTCTGAATGACAAATGCCCACATTAAGATAGTTCAATATTCTATATTGTGACAAAATTTGAAAAAGAAGTAGATACGAAAAAGCGTCCAAGTAATCGAATCCATCCCAAACTGTGTAGTGCCATGGATTATTTTACATTTATAAGCTCTTACACAATAAGCACCAATGATCAGCTTAGAATGATCGTTTTAATTGGCCGATCAAATCGACATGTCCGCACTAAATGGTCTACACTAAACCGTCTGTAACTTTTGATTAAGAGCTCAGAATGACACGAATCCAAGTCCCATGTTAACCTAGCTCAGTTTGCTATATTACTAAAAAATTGATACATAAATAGATACGATAAAGCGTCCAAGTAATCCAGTCTATCCCAAACTGCTTGATGCCATGCATTATTCTTCATTTATAAGCTTTTACTCAATGAGCACCAACGATCAGTTTAGAATGATCATTTTAACTGGCCAACACACTTGACATGTCCGCATTAAATCGTCCATAACTTTTTTTTAAGAGCTCAGAAACTCACGAATCCAATACCCATATTAAGCTAGCTCAATTTTTATAGTGTAACAAAACTTGAGATAGAAATAAATTAGACAAAGCATGCAAGTAATCGAAAGTATCCAAAATTGTGTGATGTTATGCATTATGCTTCATTTATAAGCTTTTAGTCTATCAGCACCAATGATCATTTTAGAATAATCACTTTCACTGGCCGAGCAACTTGACATGTCCGCACTAAATCATCCGTAACTTTTGATTTTGAGCTTAAAATGACACGAATCCAATGCTTACGTTAAGCAACCTCAATTTTCTATATTGTGACAAAATTTAAGATAGAAATAGATAAGACAAAGCGTTCAAGTAATCCAATCCTTCCCAAACTCCGTGATTCCATACTTTATTTTTAATTTATAAAATTTTACTCAATGAGCAACAATGATTAGTTTAGAATGATAATTTTAACTGGCCGATCAACTTGTCATGTGTGCACTAAATCGTCCATAAATTTTGATTTGTAGTGCAAAATGACATGAATCCAATGCCCACATTAACCTAGTTCAATTTTATGTATATTGTGACAAAATTTGAAACAAAACTAGATACGACAAAGCGTCAAAGTAATCCAATCTATCCCAAACTGCGTGATGCCATGCATTATGCTTCATTTATAAGACTTTACTCAATGAGCACCAATGATCAGTTTAGAATAATCATATATATAATTGCCGATCAACTTGACATGTCCACACTAAATAGTTCGTAACTTTTGATTTAGAGCTCAGAAAGACACGAATCCAATGCCCATGATAAGCAGGCTCAATTTTCTATATTTTGACAAAATTTGAAACAAAAATAGATATGAGAAAGAGTCTAAGTAATCCAATCTATCCCAAACTGCGTGATGTCATTCATTATTCTTCATTTATAAGTCTTTAATCAATCAACACCAATGACCAGTTTAAAATGATCACTTTAATTGGCCGATTAGCTTGACATGTCCACACTAAATCGTCCATAACTTTTGGTTTAGAGCTCAAAATGACACGAATTAAATGCCCTCGGTAAGCTTGCTCAATTTTCTATATTGTGACAAAATTTGAGACAGAAATAGATACGAAAAAGAGTCCAAGTAATCCAATCCTTCCCAAAATGTGTGATGCCCTGCATTATTATTCATTCATAAGCTTTTACTCAATGAGTACCAATGATCCGTTTAGAATGATAATTTTAACTCGCCGATCAACTTGTCATGTCTAAATCGTCCATAACTTTTGATTTATAGCTCATAATGACACACATCCAGTGCCCACATTAAGCTAGTTCAATTGTCCATATTGTGACAAAATTTAAAACATAACTAGATACGACAAAGTAATCCAATCTATCCCAAACTGTGTGATGCCATGCTTTATGCATCATTTGCAAGGTTTTACTTAATAAGCACCATTGATCAGTTTGAAATGATAATTTTAACTCGCCGATCAACTTGACATGTCCGCACTAAATCGTCTGTAACTTTTGATTTAGAGCTCAGAAACACACGAATCCAATGCCCACGTTAAGCTAGCTTAATTTTCTTAAGTGTAACAAAATTTGAGCAAGAAATAGGTAGGTTAAAGCGTCCAAGCAATCCAATCTATCCAAAACTATGTGATGCTATGCATTAAGCTTCATTTATAAGCGTTTACTCAATCAACACTAATGATCAGTTTAGAATGATCACTTTCACTAGCCGATAAACATGACATGTCAGCACTAAATCATCCGTAACTTTTGATTTGGAGCTCCGAATGACACGAATCTAATGCTTACTTTAAGCTAGCTCAATTTTCTATATTGTGACAAAATTTAAAAAAAAAACTAGATACGACAAATCATCCAAGTAGTCCAATCTATCCCCAACTGCATGATGCCATGCTTTGTGCCTCATTTATAAGCCTTAATGAGCAACAATGATCAGTTTAGAAATATTATTTTAACTCGCCGATAAACTTGACATATTCGCACTAAATCATCCGTAACTTTTGATTTAGAGCTAAGAAACACACGAATCCAGTGCCCAAGTTAAGCTACCTCAATTTTCTATATTGTAACAAAATTTGAGACAGAAGTAGACACGCAAAAAGCGTCCAAGTACTCCAATCTATCCCAAACTGCGTGATGCCATGCATTATGCTTCATTTATAAGCCTTTACTCAATTATCACCAACGATCAGTTTAGAACAATCATATCAACTGGCCGATCAACTTGACATGGCCACACCAAATCATTAGTAACTTTTGATTTATAGCTCAAAATGACATGAATCCAATGCCCATGACAAGCAAACTCAATTTTCTATATTTTGACAAAATTTGAGACAAAAATAGAAGACGACTAAGAATCAAAGTAATTTAATATATCCAATCTACTTGATGTCATGCCTTATGCTTCATTTATAAGCTTTTACTTAATGAGGACCAATGATCTGTTTAGAATGATCACTTTAACTGGCCACTGAACTTGACATTTCCGAAGTAAATCGTCCGTAACTTTTGATTTAGGGATCAATTTGACACAAATCCAATGCCCACGTTAAGGTAGCTCAATTTTCTATATTTTAACCAAATTTGAGACTGAAATAGATACAAAAAAATCATCCAAGTAATCCAATCTATCCAAAACTGTGAGATGCCATGCGTTATGTTTCATTTATAAGCCATTACTTAATAAGCACCAATGATTAGTTTAGAATGATCACTTTAACTGGCCTATCAACTTGACATGTCCGCACTAAATCATCCATAACGTTTTATTTAGATCTCAGAATGACACGAATCCAATACCCACATTAAGCTAGCTCAATTTTCTATATTGTGACAAAATTTGAGACAGAAATAGATATGACAAAGCATCCAAGTAATCGAGTCCATCCCAAACTAGGTGATGCCATGCATTATTTTTCATTTAGAAGCTTTTACTCAATAAGCACCAATGATCAGTTAGAATGATCGTTTTAACTGGCCGATCAACTTGATATGTCCACACTAAATCGTCTGCACTAAATCATCTGTAACTTTTGATTTAGAACTCTGAAACACATGAATCCAATGCCCACATTAAGCTAGCTCAATTTGCTATAGTGTAATAAAATTTGAGATAGAAATAGATACGACAAAGCATCCAAGTAATCAAATCTATCCAAAACTGTGTGATGCTATGCATTATGCTTCATTTATAAGCGTTTACTCAATCAGCACCAATGATTACTTTCACTGGCTGATCAACTTGACATATCTGCACTAAATCATCCGTAACTTTTGATTTAGATATCAGAATGACACGAATCCAATGCTTGCGTTAATCTAGCTCAATTTTCTATATTGGGACCAAATTTGAGATACGACAAAGTGTCCAAGTAATCCAGTCAATCCCAAACTGCGTGATGCCATGCATTATTATTCATTTATAGGCTTTTACACAATGACCACCAACGATTACTTTAGAGTGATCATTTCAATTGGCCGATCAACTTGACATGTATGCACTATATCGTTCATAACTTTTCATTTATAGTTCAGAGTGACACGAATCGAATGCCTACATTAAACTAGTTCAATTTTCTATATTGTGAAAAAATTTGATATAGAGATACAACAAAGCGTCCAAGTAATCCAATACACACGTTAAGCTAGATAAATTTTCTATATTTTAACAAAATTTGATATAGAAATAGAGACGAAAAAGCATCCAAGTAATCCAATATATCCAAAACTACATGATGCCATGCATTATGCTTCATTTATAAGCCTTTACTCAAACAGCACCAATGATCAGTTTCGAATGATGACTTTAACTAGCTGATCAACTTGACATGTCCACACTAAATCGTCCGTAACTTTTGATTTAGAGCTCAAAAACACACGAATTAAATGCCCAGGTTAAGCTAGCTCAATTTTCTATATTGTGACAAAATTTGAAACAGAAATAGATATGACAAAGGATGCAAGTAATCAAATTTATCCAAAACAGTGTGATGCTATTCATTATGCTTCGTTTATAAGCGGTTACTCATTCATCACAAATGATAAGTTTAAAATGATCACTTTTACTGGCCGATCAACTTGACATGTGCGCACTAAATCATCCGTAACTTTTGATTTAGAGCTTAGAATTACACGAATCCCGTGCTTACGTAAAGCTAGCTCAATTTTCTATATTGTGACAAATTTGAGACAGAAATTGATACAACAAAGCGTCCAAGTAATCCAGTCAATCCCAAACTGTGTGATGCCATGTATTATTATTCATTTATAAGCTTTTACTCAATGATCACCAACGATTAGTTTGGAATGATCATTTTAATTGGCCGATCAACTTGACATGTATGCACTATATCGTCCATAACTTTTCACTTGTAGCTCAGAGTGACACCAATTGAATGCCTACATTAAGCTAGTTCAATTTACTATATTGTGACAAAAAATCTGATATTGAAGTAAATACGACAAAGCGTCCAAGTAATCCAATCTATCCCAAACTGCCTGATGCCATGCATTATGCTTCATTTAGCAAATTTCCGTAACTTTTGATTTAAAGATTAGAAAGACATGAATCCAATGCCCACGTTAAGCTAGCACAATTTTCTTTTGTCTAAAAAAATTTGACACTGAAATAGATACGAAAAATCATCCAAGTAATCCAATGTATCCAAAACTTTGTGATGTCATGTATTATGTTTCATTTATATGTCTTTACTTAATGAGCACCAATGATTAGTTTAGAATGATCATTTTAACTGACCGCTCAACTCGACATGTCCGCACTAAATTTCTGGCACTAAATCTTCTGTAATTTTTCATCTAGAGCTCCGAATGACACGAATCCAATGCTTACGTTAAGGTAGCTCAATTTTCTATATGTGACAAAATTTTGAGACATAAATAGATACGACAAAGCATCCAAGTAGTCCAATCCTTCCCAAACTTCGTGATGCCATTCATTATTTTTCATTTATATAATTTTACTCAATGAGAACCAATGATCAGTTTAGAATGATCATGTCAACTGGCCAATCAACTTGTCATGTATGCACTAAATCGTCCAAAACTTTTGATATATAGCTCGGAATGACATTAATCCAATGTCTACATTAAGCTAGTTCAATTTTCTATATTGTGACAAAATTTGAAACAGAACTAGATGCAAAAAAGCATCAAAGTAATCCAATCTGTCCCAAACTGTGTGATGTCATGTTGTATGCCTCATTTATAAGCCTTTACTTAATGAGCACCAATGATTAGTTTAAAATTATCATTTTAACTCGCCGATCAACTATGTCCGCAGTAAATCGTCTGTAACTTTTGATTTAGAGCTCAGAAAGACATGAATCCAATGCCCACGTTAAGCTAGCTCAATTTTCTATAGTCTAAACAAAATTGAGACAAAAATAGATACCAGAAAGTGTCCAAGTAATCCAATATATCCAAAACTGGTTGATGCTATGCATTATACTTCATTTATAAGCGTTTACTCAATCAGCACCAATGATGAGTTTAGAATGATCACTTTCACTGCCCGATGAACTTGACATGTCCCACTAAATCATCCTTAACTTTTGATTTAGAGCTCAGAATGACAGAAATCCAATGCTTACGTTAAGCTAGCTCAATTTTCTATATTGTGACCAAATTTGAGACAGAAATAGATACGACAAAATGTCCAAGTAATCCAGTCAATCCCAAACTGCGTGATGCAATATTATTCATGTATAAGCTTTTACTCAATGACCACCAACGATTCGTTTAGAATGATCATTTTAATTGGCCGATCAACTTGACATGTATGCACTATATCGTCCATAAATTTTTATTTATAGCTCAGAGGGACACCAATCGAATGCCTACATTAAGCTAGTTCAATTTTCTATATTGTGAAAAAATTTGATATAGAACTAGATACAACAAAGTGTCCATGTAATCCAATCTATCCCAAACTGCGTGATGCCATGCATCATACTTCATTTATAAGCCTTTAGTCAATAAACACCAATGATCAGTTTAGAGTGATGACTTTAACTGGCCGATCAACTTGACATGTCTGCACTAAATCGTCTGTAACTTTTGATTTAGAGCTCAAAAACATACGAATTAAATGCCCACGTTAAGCTAGCTCAATTTTCTATATTGTGACAAAATTTGAAACAGAAATAGATAAGACAAAAGATCCAAGTAATCAAATCTATCCCAAACTGTGTGATGTTATGCATTATGCTTCATTTATAAGCGTTTACTCAATCAGCACCAATGATCAGATTAGAATGATCACTTTAACTAGCCGATCAACTTGACATGTCCGCACTAAATCATCCGTAACTTTTTATTTTGAGCTCAGAATGACACGAATCCAATGCTTACGTTAAACTAGCTCAATTTTCTATATTGTGAATAAATTTAAGACATAAATAGATACGACAAAGCATGCAAGTAATCCAATCTATCCCAAACTGCGTGATGCCATGATTTATGCTTCATTTATAAGCCTTTACTCAATCAGCACCAATGATTAGTTTAAATTGATCACTTTAAGTGGCCGATCAATTTGATATGTCTGCACTAAATCGTTTGTAACTTTTGATTTAGAGCTCAGAAACGCATGAATTAAATGCCCACGTTAAGCAAGCTCAATTTTCTATATTGTGACAGAAATAGATATGGCAAAGCATCCAAGTAATCCAATCCTTTCCAAACTGCGTGATGCCATGCAATATTTTCATTTATATGCTTTTACTCAAATCAGCGCCAATGATCAGTTTAGAATGATAATTTTAACTGGCCGATCAACTTGTCATGAGCTCACTAAATCGTCCATTACTTTTGATTTATAACTCCGAATGACACGAATCCAATGCCCATATTAAGCTAGTTCATTTTTCAGTATTGTGGCAAAATTTAAAACAGAAATAGATACGACAAAGGATCAAAGTAATCCAGTCTATCCCAAACTGCGTGATGCAATTCTTTATGTCTCATTTATAAGCCTTTTCTTAATGAGAACCAACGATCAGTTTAGAATAATCATTTTGACTGGCCAATCAACTTGAGATGTCTTCACTATATCGTCCATAATATTTTTTAGAGCTCAGAAACACATATATCGAATGCCCACACTAAGCGATCTCAATTTCCGATATTGTAACAAAATTTGAGACATGAATAGATATGACAAAGCGTACAAGTAATCGAATCTATCCAAAATTGCGTGATGCCATGCATTATTTTTCATTTATAAGCTTTTACTCAATGAGCACCAATGATCAACTTAGAATGATCATTTTAACTGACCGATCAACTTGACATGTCCGCACTAAATTTTCCACACTAAATCATCCGTAACTTTGGATTTAGAGCTCAAAATGACACAAATTCAATGCTTACGTTAAGCTAGCTCAATTTTCTATATGTGAAAAAATTTTGAGATAGAAATAGATACGACAAAGCGTCCAAGTAGTTCAATCCTTCCCAAACTCCGTGATGCCATGCGTTATTTTTCATTTATAAAATTTTACTCAATGAGCACCAATAATCAGTTTATAATGATCATTTCAACTGGCTGATAAACTTGTCATGTATGCACTAAATCGTCCATAACTTTTGATTTATAGCTCGAAATGACATGAATCCAATGCCTACAGTAAGATAGTTCAAGATTCTATATTGTGACAAATTTGAAACAGAACTAGATACGACAAATTATCAAAGTAATCCAATCTATCCCAAACTGTGTGATGCCATGCTTATTGCCTCATTTATAAGCCTTTACATAATGAGAACCAATGATCAGTTTAGAATTATCATTTTAACTCGTGATCAACTATGTCCGCACTAAATTGTCCGTAACTTTTGATTTAGAGCTCAGAAAGACATGAATCTAATGCCCACGTTAAGCTAGCTCAATTTTCTATAGTCTAACAAAAGTAGATATCAAAAAGCGTCCAAGTAATCCAATCTATCCAAAACTGGTTGATGCTATGCATTATACTTCATTTATAAGCGTTTACTCAATCCGGACCAATGATGAGTTTAGAATGATCCCTTTCACTGGCCGATGAACTTGACATGTCCGCACTAAATCATCCTTAACTTTTGATTTAGAGCTTAGAATGACAAAGAATCCAATGCTTACGTTAAGCTAGCTCAATTTTCTATATTGTAGCAAAATTTGAGATAGTAACAGATTTGACAAAGCGTTCAAGTAATCTAGTAAATCCCAAACTGTGTGATGCTATGTAGTGTTCTTCATTTATAAGCTTTTACTTAATGACCACCAGCGATCAGTTCAAAATAATCATTTTAACTGGCTGGTCAACTTGACATTTATGCACAAAATCGTTCATTTATAGCTCAGAATGACACGAATCGAATTCCCACATTAAGTTAGTTCAATTTTCTATGTTGTGACGAAATTTGAAACAAAGCTAGATACGACAAATCATCCAAGTAATCCAATCTATCTCAAACTGCGTGATGCCATGTTTTATGCCTCATTTATAAGCCTTAAGTTAATGAGCACAAATGATCAGTTTAGAACGAGCATTTTAACTCGCTTATCAATTTGACATGTCTACACTAAATCGTCCGTAACTTTCTATTTAGAGTTTAGAAACAGACGAATCCAATGCCCACGTTAAGCTAGCTTAATTTTCTCAAGTGTAACAAAATTTGAGACTGAAATTGATACGACAAAGCGTCCAACTAATCTAGTGCATCCCAAACTGCATGATGCCATGCATTATTCTTCATTTATAAGCTTTTACTCAATGAGCACCAACGATCAGTTTAGAATGATCATTTTAACTGGCCGATCAACATGACATGTATGCCATATATCGTCCATAACTTTTGATTTAGAGGTCAAAATGACATGAATCAATTGCCCACATTAAGCTAGTTCAGTTTTCTATATTGTGACAAAATTTAAGACATAACTAGATACGACAAATCGTACAAGTAATCCAATCTATCCAAAACTGTGTGATTCCATGCATTATGCTTCATTTATAAGCCTTTACTCAATGAGAACCAATGATCAGTTTAGAATGATCATTTTAACTGGCTGATCAACTTGTCATGTTTGAACTAAATCGTCCATAACGTTTGATTTATAGCTCATAATGACACGAATCCAATGCCCACATTAAACTAGATTAATTTTCTATATTGGGAAAAAATTTGAAACAGAACTTGATACGACAAAGCGTCAAAGTAATCCAATCTATCCCAAACTGCGTGATGTAATGCTTTATGCCTCATTTATAAGCCTTTACTTAATGAGCACCAATGATTAATTTAGAATGATCATTTTAACTCGGCGATCAACTTGACATATCCGCAGTAAATCGTTTGTAACTTTTTATTTAGAGCTCAGAAACACACGAATCCATTACCCACGTTAACCTAGCTCAATTTGAGACAGAAATAGAGACGACAAAGCATCCAAGTAATCCAATCTATCCAAAACTATGTGATGCTATGCATTATGCTTCATTTATCAGCATTTACTCAATCAGCACCAATGATCAGTTTAGAATGATCACATTCACTAGCCGATCAACTTGACATGTCTGCACTAAATCATCCGTAAGTTTTGATTTATAGCTCTGAATGACACAAATGCAATGCTTACGTTACGCTAGCTCAATTTTCATTATTATGACAAAACTTGAGACAGAAATAGATACGACAAAGCGTTCAAGTAATCCAGTCAATCCTAAACTGCGTGATGCTATGCATTATTCTTCTTTTATAAGTTTTTACTCAATGAGTACCAACGATCAGTTTAGAATGATCATGTTAACTAGCTGATCAACTTGACATATCTACACTAAATCGTCCATAATTTTTTATTTATAGCTCAGAATGACACGAATCGAATGCCCACATTAAGATAGTTCAATTTTCTATATTGTTTCAAAATTTGAGACAGAACTAGATACGACAAAGTGTCCATGTAATCCAAACTATCCCGTACTGCATGATGCCATGCATTATACTTCATTTATAATGCTTTACTCAACCAGCACCAATGATCAGTTTACAATGATCACTTTAGCTGGCTGATCAACTTGACATGTGCGCAATAAATCGTCAGTAACTTTTGATTTAGAGGTCAGAATGACACAAATCAAATGGCCACGTGCAGCTAGCTCAATTTTCTATATTGTGACAAAATTTGAAACAGAACTAGATACAACAATACGTCCAAGTAATCTAATCTATCTTAAACTCTGTGATGCCATGCTTTACGCCTCATTTATAAGCCTTTACTTACTGGCACCAATGATCAGTTTAGAATGATCATTTCAACTCACCGATCAACTTGTCATGTCCGCACTAAATCGTCTGTAAATTTTGATTTAGATCTCTGAAACACACGAACCCAATGCCCATGTTAAGCTACCTCAATCTTCTATAGTGTAACAACATTAGCGACAGAAATAGATACGACAAAGTGTCCAAGTATTCCAATCTATCCAAAATTGTGTGATGCCATGCATTAGTCTCCATTTATAAGCCTTTATTCAATGAGCACCAATGATCAGTTTAGCATGATCTTAAACTCGCCGATCAACTTGACATGTCTACACTATATCGTCCATAACGTTTCATTTATAGCTCAGAATGACACGAATCCAATACCCACATTAAGCTAGTTCAATTTTCTATATTGTGCAAAATTTGAGACAAAACTAGGTACAACAAACCGTCCAACTAATCCAATCTATCCCAAACTGCGTGATACCATACATTATGCTTCATTTAAAAGCCTTTACTCAATGAGCACCAATGAGCAGTTTAGAATAATCATATTAACTGGCCGATCAACTTGAAATTACCGCACTAAATCGTCCATAACTTTTGATTAAGAGCTCAGAATGACACGAATCCAATGCTTACGTTAAGCTAGTTCAATTTTCAATATGTGACAAAATTTGAGACAAAAATAGATACGAAAAAGCATTCCAGTAATCCAATCAATTCAAAACTGTGTGATGCTATGCAATTTGCATCACTTATAAGCCTTTACTCAATCAGCACCAATGATCAGTTTAGAATGATCACTTTAACTGGCCATTCAACTTGACAAGTCTGCACTAAATCGTCCGTAATTTTGGATTTAGAGGTTACAATATTGTGACAAAATTTGAAACAGAACTCCAGATATGACAAAGCGTCAAAATAATCCAATTTATCCCAAACTGCATGATGCCATCCTTTATGCCTCATTTATAAGCCTTTACTTTATGAGTAGAAAGGATCAGTTTAGAATGATCATTTTAACTCGCCGATCAACTTATAATATCCACACTAAATCATCCGTAACTTTTTATTTCGAGCTCAGAAACACACGAATCCAATGCCCACGTTAAGCTAACTTAATTTTCAATATTGTAATAAAATTTGAGACCAAAATAGATACGAAAAAGCATCCAATTAATCCAGTCTATCCAAAACCGTGTGACGTTATGCATTGTGCTTCATTTATAAGCGTTTGCTCAATTAGCACCAATAATCAGTTTTGAATGATCACTTTCACTGGCCCACCAACTTGACATAACCGCACTAAATCATCCGTAACTTTTCATTTATAGCTCAGAATGACCCGAATCCAATGCTTACGTTAAGCAAGCTCAATTTTCTATATTGTGACAAAATTTAAGATAGAAATAGATAAGACAAGGTGTCCAAGTAATCCAATCCTTCCCAAACTGCGTGATGCCATGCATTATTTTTCATTTATCTTCTTTTACTCAATGAGCACCAATGATCAGTTTAGAATGATCATTTTACAGGCCGATCAACATGTCATGTCTGAATGACACAAATCCTCCTTTTTTTTTATTTATAGCTTTGAACGACACGAATCCTCCATTTTTTTGATTTATAGCTCTGAATGACACGAATCCAATGCCCACATTATTCTATTTCAATTTTCTATATTGTGATAAATTTTGAAGCAGAACTAGATATGAGAAAGCGTCAAAATAATCCAATCTATCCCAAACTGCGTGATACCATCCTTTATGCCTCATTTATAAGCCTTTACTTAATGAGCACCAAGGATCAATTCATAATGATCATTTTAACTCGCCGATCAAATTAAATTGTTCGTACTAAATCGTCCGTATGTTTTTATTTAGAGCTCAGAAACACAGGAATCCAATGCCCACGTTAAGCTATCTCAATTTTGTAATAAACTTTGAGACAGAAATAGATACGACAAAGTGTCCAATTAATCCAATCTATCCATAACTATGTGATGCTATGCATTATGCTTCATTTATAAGCGTTTCCTCAATCAACACCAATGATCAGTTTATAATTATAACTTTCACAGGCCGATCAACTTGTCATATCCGCACTAAATCATCTGTAACTTTTGATTTAGAGCTCAAAATGAGACGAATCCAAGGCTTATGTTAAGCTACCTCAATTTTCTATATTGTGACAAAATTGAAAACAAAAAAAGATACGACAAAGCGTCCAAGTAGTCTAATCTATCCCTAACTGCGTGATGTCATGCTTTATGCCTCATTTATAAGGCTTTACTTAATGACCACCAATGATCAGTTCAGAATTATTTTTTTAACTTGACTAAATCGTCCGAAACTTTTGAGTTAGAGCTCAGAAACACACGAATCCAATGCCAAAGTTAAGCTAGCTCAATTTACTATAGTGTAGCAAAATTTGAGACCGAAATAGATACGACAAAGCATCCAACTAATCCAGTTCATCCAAAACTGCGTGATGCCATGCATTATTCTTCATTTATAAGCTTTTACACAATGAGCACCAACGATCAGTATAGAATGATCATTTGTAGCTCTGAATGACCAATGCGCACATTAAGATAGTTCAATATTCTATATTGTGACAAAATTTGAGAAAGAAGTAGATACGAAAAAGCGTCCAAGTAATCTAATCCATCCCAAACTGTGTGGTGCCATGGATTATTTTACATTTATAAGCTCTTACACAATAAGCACCAATGATCAGCTTAGAATGATCGTTTTAATTGGCCGATCAAATCGACATGTCCGCACTAAATCGTCTGCACTAAACCGTCTGTAACTTTTGATTAAGAGCTCAGAATGACAAGAATCCAATTCCCATGTTAACCTAGCTCAATTTTCTATATTACGAAAAAATTTGATACAGAAATAGATACGATAAAGCGTCCAAGTAATCCAGTCTATCCCAAACTGTTTGATGCCATGCATTATTCTTCATTTATAAGCTTTTACTCAATGAGCACCAACGATCAGTATAGAATGATCATTTTAAGTGGCCGACACACTTGACATGTCCGCATTAAATCGTCCATAACTTTTTTTAAGAGCTCAGAAACTCACGAATCCAATACCCATATTAAGCTAGCTCAATTTTTTATAGTGTAACAAAACTTGAGATAGAAATAAATTAGACAAAGCATTAAGTAATCCAAAGTATCCAAAATTGTGTGATGCTATGCATTATGCTTCATTTATAAGCTTTTACTCTATCAGCACCAATGATAATTTTTGAATAATCACTTTCACTGGCCGAGCAACTTGACATGTCCGCACTAAATCATCCGTAACTTTCGATTTTGAGCTTAAGATGACACGAATACAATGCTTACGTTAAGCAACCTCAATTTTCTATATTGTGACAAAATTTAAGATAGAAATAGATAAGACAAAGCGTTCAAGTAATCCAATCCTTCCCAAACTCCGTGATTCCATACTTTATTTTTAATTTATAAAATTTTACTCAATGAGCAACAATGATTAGTTTAGAATGATAATTTTAACTGGCCGATCAACTTGTCATGTGTGCACTAAATCGTCCATAAATTTTGATTTGTAGTGCAAAATGACATGAATCCAATGCCCACATTAACCTAGTTCAATTTTATGTATTGTGACAAAATTTGAAACAAAACTAGATACGACAAAGCGTCAAAGTAATCCAATCTATCCCAAACTGTGTGATGCCATGCATTATGCTTCATTTATAAGACTTTACTCAATGAGCACCAATGATCAGTTTAGAATAATCATATATATAATTGCCGATCAACTTGACATGTCCACACTAAATAGTTCGTAACTTTTGATTTAGAGCTCAGAAAGACACGAATCCAATGCCCATGATAAGCAGGCTCAATTTTCTATATTTTGACAAAATTTGAAACAGAAATAGATATGAAAAAGAGTCTAAGTAATCCAATCTATCCCAAACTGCGTGATGTCATTCATTATTCTTCATTTATAAGTCTTTAATCAATCAACACCAATGACCAGTTTAAAATGATCACTTTAATTGGCCGATTAGCTTGACATGTCCACACTAAATCGTCCATAACTTTTGGTTTAGAGCTCCAAATGACACGAATTAAATGCCCTCGGTAAGCTTGCTCATTTTCTATATTATGACAAAATTTGAGACAGAAATAGATACGAAAAAGCGTACAAGTAATCCAATCCTTCCCAAAATGTGTGATGCCCTGCATTATTATTCATTCATAAGCTTTTACTCAATGAGTACCAATGATCCATTTAGAATGATAATTTTAACTCGCCGATCAACTTGTCATGTCTAAATCGTCCATAACTTTTGATTTATAGCTCATAATGACACGCATCCAGTGCCCAAATTAAGCTAGTTCAATTGTCCATATTGTGACAAAATTTAAAACATAACTAGATACGGCAAAGCGTCAAAGTAATCCAATCTATCCCAAACTGTGTGATGCAATGCTTTATGCATCATTTGCAAGGTTTTACTTAATAAGCACCATTGATCAGTTTGAAATTATCATTTTAACTCGCCGATCAACTTGACATGTCCGCACTAAATCGTCTGTAACTTTTGATTTAGAGTTCAGAAACACACGAATCCAATGCCCACGTTAAGCTAGCTTAATTTTCTTAAGTGTAACAAAATTTGAGCAAGAAATAGGTAGGTTAAAGCGTCCAAGCCATCCAATCTATCCAAAACTATGTGATGCTATGCATTAAGCTTAATTTATAAGCGTTTACTCAATCAGCACCAATGATCAGTTTAGAATGATCACTTTCACTAGCCGATAAACATGACATGTCAGCACTAAATCATCCGTAACTTTTGATTTGGAACTCCGAATGACACGAATCTTATTCTTACGTTAAGCTAGCTCAATTTTCTATACTTTGACAAAATTTAAAACAAAACTAGATACGACAAATCATCCAAGTAGTCCAATCTATCCCCAACTGCATGATGCCATGCTTTGTGCCTCATTTATAAGCCTTAATGAGCAACAATGATCAGTTTAGAAATATTATTTTAACTCGTCGATCAACTTGACATATTCGCACTAAATCATCCATAACTTTTGATTTAGAGCTAAGAAACACACGAATCCAGTGCCCAAGTTAAGCTACCTCAATTTTCTATATTGTAACAAAATTTGGGACAGAAGTAGACACGCAAAAAGTGTCCAAGTACTCCAATCTATCCCAAACTGCGTAATGCCATGCATTATGCTTAATTTATAAGCCTTTACTCAATTATCACCAACGATCAGTTTAGAATAATCATATCAACTGGCCGATCAACTTGACATGGCCACACCAAATCATCAGTAACTTTTGATTTAAAGCTCAAAATGACACGAATCCAATGCCCATGCCAAGCAAACTCAATTTTCTATATTTTGACAAAATTTGAGACAAAAATAGAAGACGACTAAGAATCAAAGTAATTTAATCTATCCAATCTACTTGATGCCATGCCTTATGCTTCATTTATAAGCTTTTACTTAATGAGGACCAATGATCTGTTTAGAATGATCACTTTAACTGGCCACTGAACTTGACATTTCCGAAGTAAATCGTCCGTAACTTTTGATTTAGGGATCAATTTGACACAAATCCAATGCCCACGTTAAGGTAGCTCAATTTTCTATATTTTAACAAAATTTGAGACTGAAATAGATACGAAAAAATCATCCAAGTAATCCAATCTATCCAAAACTGTGAAATGGCATGCGTTATGTTTCATTTATAAGCCATTACTTAATAAGCACCAATGATTAGTTTAGAATGATCACTTTAACTGGTCTATCAACTTGACATGTCCGCACTAAATCATCCATAACATTTTATTTAGATCTCAGAATGACACGAATCCAATACCCACATTAAGCTAGCTCAATTTTCTATATTGTGACAAAATTTGAGACAAAAATAGATATGACAAAGCATCCAAGTAATCGAGTCCATCCCAAACTAGGTGATGCCATGCATTATTTTTCATTTAGAAGCTTTTACTCAATAAGCACCAATGATCAGTTAGAATGATCATTTTAACTGGCCGATCAACTTGATATGTCCACACTAAATCGTCTGCACTAAATCATCTGTAACTTTTGATTTAGAACTTTGAAACACATGAATCCAATGCCCACATTAAGCTAGCTCAATTTGCTATAGTTTAATAAAATTTGAGATAGAAATAGATACGACAAAGCATCCAAGTAATCAAATCTATCCAAAACTGTGTGATGCTATGCATTATGCTTCATTTATAAGCGTTTACTCAATCAGCACCAATGATTACTTTCACTGGCTGATCAACTTGACATGTCCGCACTAAATCATCCGTAACTTTTGATTTAGATCTCAGAATGACATGAATCCAATTCTTGCGTTAATCTAGCTCAATTTTCTCTATTGGGACCAAATTTGAGATACGACAAAGTGTCCAAGTAATCCAGTCAATCACAAACTGCGTGATGCTATGCATTATTATTTATTTATAGGCTTTTACACAATGACCACCAACGATTAGTTTAGAGTGATCATTTCAATTGGCCGATCAACTTGACATGTATGCACTATATCGTTCATAACTTTTCATTTATAGTTCAGAGTGACACCAATCGAATGCCTACATTAAACTAGTTCAATTTTCTATATTGTGACAAAATTTGATATAGAGGTAAACAAAGCGTCCAAGTAATCCAATACACATGTTAAGCTAGATAAATTTTCTATATTTTAACAAAATTTGAGATAGAAATAGAGACGAAAAAGCATCCAAGTAATCCAATATATCCAAAACTACATGATGCCATGCATTATGCTTCATTTATAAGCCTTTACTCAAACAGCACCAATGATCAGTTTCGAATGATGACTTTAACAAGCTGATCAACTTGACATGTCCACACTAAATCGTCCGTAACTTTTGATTTAGAGGTCAAAAACACACGAATTAAATGCCCAGGTTAAGCTAGCTCAATTTTCTATATTGTGACAAAATTTGAAACAGAAATAGATACGACAAAGGATCCAAGTAATCAAATCTATCCAAAACTGTGTGATGCTATTCATGATACTTCGTTTATAAGCGGTTACTCATTCATCACAAATGATCAGTTTAAAATGATCACTTTTACTGGCCGATAAACTTGACATGTGCACACTAAATCATCCGTAACTGTTGATTTAGAGCTTAGAATTACACGAATCCTGTGCTTACGTAAAGCTAGCTCAATTTTCTATGTTGTGACAAATTTGAGACAGAAATTGATATGACAAAGCGTCCAAGTAATCCAGTCAATCCTAAACTGCGTGATGCCATGCATTATTATTCATTTATTAGCTTTTACTCAATGATCACCAACAATTAGTTTGGAATGATCATTTTAATTGGCCGATCAACTTGACATGTATGCACTATATCGTCCATAACTTTTCATTTGTAGCTCAGAGTGACACCAATCGAATGCCGACATTAAGCTAGTTCAAATTACTATATTATGACAAAAAATCTGATATTGAAGTAAATACGACAAAGCGTCCAAGTAATCTAGTCTATCCCAAACTGCCTGATGCCATGCATTATGCTTCATTTAGCAAATTTCCGTAACTTTTGTTTTAAAGATAAGAACGACATGAATCCAATGCCCACGTTAAGCTAGCACAATTTTCTTTAGTCTAAAAAAAATTGACACTGAAATAGATACGAAAAATCATCCAAGTAATCCAATGTATCCAAAACTTTGTGATGTCATGTATTATGTTTCATTTATATGTCTTTACTTAATGAGCACCAATGATTAGTTTAGAATGATCATTTTAACTGACCGCTCAACTCGACATGTCCGCACTAAATTTTTGGCACTAAATTTTCTGTAATTTTTAATTTAGAGCTCCGAATGACACGGATCCAATGCTTACGTTAAGCTAGCTCAATTTTCCATATGTGACAAAATTTTGAGACATAAATAGATACGACAAAGCATCCAAGTAGTCCAATCCTTCCCAAATTTCGTGATGCCATTCATTATTTTTCATTTATATAATTTTACTCAATGAGAACCAATGATCAGTTTAGAATGATCATGTCAACTGGCCAATCAACTTGTCATGTATGCACTAAATCGTCAAAAACTTTTGATTTATAGCTCGGAATGACATGAATCCAATGTCTACATTAAGCTAGTTCAATTTTCTATATTGTGACAAAATTTGAAACAGAACTAGATGCGAATAAGCATCAAAGTATTCCAATCTGTCCCAAACTGTGTGATGCCATGTTGTATGCCTCATTTATAAGCCTTTACTTAATGAGAACCAATGATTAGTTTAAAATTATCATTTTAACTCGCCGATCAATTATGTCCGCTCTAAATTGTCCGTAACTTTTGATTTAGAGCTCAGAAAGACATGAATCCAATGCCCACGTTAAGCTAGCTCAATTTTCTATAGTCTAAACAAAATTGAGACAAAAATAGATACCACAAAGTGTCCAAGTAATCCAATCTATCCAAAACTGGTTGATGCTATGCATTATACTTCATTTATAAGCGTTTACTCAATCAGCACCAATGATGAGTTTAGAATGATCACTTTCACTGGCCGATGAACTTGACATGTCCCACTAAATCATCCTTAACTTTTGATTTAGAGCTCAGAATGACAAAAATCCAATGCTTACGTTAAGCTAGCTCAATTTTCTATATTGTGACCAAATTTGAGAAAGAAATACATACGACAAAGTGTCCAAGTAATCCAGTCAATCCCAAACTGCGTGATGCAATATTATTCATGTATAAGCTTTTACTCAATGACCACCAACGATTAGTTTAGAATGATCATTTTAATTGGCCGATCAACTTGACATGTATGCACTATATCGTCCATAAATTTTTATTTATAGCTCAGAGGGACACCAAACGAATGCCTACATTAAGCTAGTTCAATTTTCTATATTGTGACAAAATTTGATATAGAACTAGATACAACAAAGCGTCCATGTAATCCAATCTATCCCAAACTGCGTGATGCCATGCATCATACTTCATTTATAAGCCTTTAGTCAATCAACACCAATGATCAGTTTAGAGTGATGACTTTAACTGGCCGATCAACTTGACATGTCTGCACTAAATCGTCTGTAACTTTTGATTTAGAGCTCAAAAACACACGAATTAAATGCCCACGTTAAGCTAGCTGAATTTTCTATATTGTGATCATTTCGACTGGCCGATAAACTTGTCATGTATGCACTAAATCGTCCATAACTATTGATTTATAGCTCGGAATGACATGAATCCAATTCCTACATTAAGCTAGTTCAAGATTCCATACTGTGACAAAATTTGAAACAGAACTAGATACGAAAAATCATCAAAGTAATCCAATCTATCCCAAACTGTGTGATGCCATGCTTTATGCCTCATTTATAAGCCTTTACATAATGAGCACCAATGATCAGTTTAGAATTATCATTTTAACTCGTGATCAACTATGTCCGCACTAAATCGTCTGTAACTTTTGATTAATAGCTCGGAATGACATGAATCCACTGCCTACATTAAGCTAGTTCAAGATTCTATATTGTGACAAAATTTGAAACAGAACTAGGTACGACAAATCATCAAAGTAATCCAATCTATCTCTAACTGTGTGATGCCATGCTTTATGCCTCATTTATAAGCCTTTACTTAATGAGAACCAACGATCAGTTTAGAATAATCATTTTGACTGGCCGATCAACTTGAGATGTCTTCACTATATCGTCCATAATTTTTTTAGAGCTCAGAAACACATGAATCGAATGCCCACACTAAGCTAGCTCAATTTCCGATATTGTAACAAAATTTGAGACATGAATAGATACGACAAAGCGTACAAGTAATCGAATCTATCCCAAACTGCGTGATGCCATGCATTATTTTTCATTTATAAGCTTTTTCTCAATGAGCACCAATGATCAACTTAGAATGATCATTTTAACTGACCGATAAACTTGACATGTCCGCACTAAATTTTCCACACTAAATCATCCGTAACTTTGGATTTAGAGCTCAAAATGACAATAATCCAATGCTTACGTTAAGCTAGCTCAATTTTCTATATGTGACAAAATTTTGAGATAGAAATAGATACGACAAAGCGTCCAAGTAGTTCAATCCTTCCCAAAATCCGTGATGCCATGCGTTATTTTTCATTTATAAAATTTTACTCAATGAGCACCAATAATCAGTTTATAATGATCATTTCAACTGGCCGATAAACTTGTCATGTGTGCACTAAATCGTCCATAACTTTTGATTTATAGCTCGAAATTACATGAATCCAATGCCTACATTAAGATAGTTCAAGATTCTATATTGTGACAAAATTTGAAATAGAACTAGATACGACAAATTATCAAAGTAATCCAATCTATCCCAAACTGTGTGATGCCATGCTTATTGCCTCATTTATAAGCCTTTACATAATGAGCACCAATGATCAGTTTAGAATTATCATTTTAACTCGTGATCAACTATGTCCGCACTAAATTGTCCGTAACTTTTGATTTAGAGCTCAGAAAGACATGAATCTAATGCCCACGTTAAGCTAGCTCAATTTTCTATAGTCTAACAAAAGTAGATATCACAAAGCGTCCAAGTAATCCAATCTATCCAAAACTGGTGTATGCTATGCATTATACTTCATTTATAAGCGTTTACTCAATCCCCACCAATGATGACTTTAGAATGATACCTTTCACTGGCCGATGAACTTGACATGTCCGCACTAAATCATCCTTAACTTTTGATTTAGAGCTTAGAATGACACAGAATCCAATGCTTACGTTAAGCTAGCTCAATTTTCTATATTGTGGCAAAATTTGAGATAGTAACAGATTTGACAAAGCGTTCAAGTAATCTAGTAAATACCAAACTGTGTGATGCTATGTAGTGTTCTTCATTTATAAGCTTTTACTTAATGACCACCAGCGATCAGTTCAAAATGATCATTTTAAATGGCTGGTCAACTTGACATTTATGCACAAAATCGTTCATTTATAGCTCAGAATGACACGAATCGAATTCCCACATTAAGCTAGTTCAATTTTCTATGTTGTGACGAAATTTGAAACAAAGCTAGATACGACAAATCATCCAAGTAATCCAATCTATCTCAAACTGCGTGATGCCATGTTTTTTGCCTCATTTATAAGCCTTTAGTTAATGAGCACAAATGATCAGTTTAGAACGAGCATTTTAACTCGCTTATCAACTTGACATGTCTACACTAAATCGTCCGTAACTTTCTATTTAGAGTTTAGAAACAGACGAATCCAATGCCCACGTTAAGCTAGCTTAATTTTCTCAAGTGTAACCAAATTTGAGACTGAAATAGATACGACAAAGCGTCCAACTAATCTAGTGCATCCCAAACTGCGTGATGCCATGCATTATTCTTCATTTATAAGCTTTTACTCAATGAGCACCAACGATCAGTTTAGAATGATCATTTTAACTGGCCGATCAACTTGACATGTATGCCATATATCGTCCATAACTTTTGATTTAGAGGTCAAAATGACACGAATCAATTGCCCACATTAAGCTAGTTCAGTTTTCTATATTGTGACAAAATTTAAGACATAACTAGATACGACAAATCGTACAAGTAATCCAATCTATCCCAAATTGCGTGATTCCATGCATTATGCTTCATTTATTAGCCTTTAATTAATGAGAACCAATGATCGGTTTAGAATGATCACTTTAACTGGCCGATGAACTTGACATGTACACACTAAATCATCTATAACTTTTGATTTAGAGCTCAGAATGACACAAAACCAATGCTTACGTTAAGCTAGCTAAATCTTCTATATTGTGACAAAATTTGAGAACGAAATATATACAACAAGACGTCCAAGTAATCCAGTCAATCCAAAACTGCGTGATACCATGCATAATTCTTCATTTATAATCTTTTACTCAATGATCACCAACGATAAGTTTAGAATGTCTGCATTAAATCGTCAATAACTTTTGATTTATAGCTCATAATGACACGAATCAAATGCCCACATTAAACTAATTCAATTTTCTATGTTGTGATAAAATTTGAAACAAACCTAGATACGACAAAGCATCCAAGTAATCCAATCTATTCCGAACTGCGTCATACAATGCTTTATGCCTCATTTATAAGCCTTTACTTAATGAACACCAATGATCAGTTTGGAATGATCATTTTAACTCACTGATCAACTTGACATGTCCGCACAAAAACATCCATAAATTTTTATTTAGAGCTCAGAATGATAGGAATCTAATGCCCACGTTAAGCTAGTTCAGTTTTCTATATTGTGACAAAATTTCAGACAGAACTAGATACAGAAAAGTGTGCAAGTAATCCAATCTATCCCAAACTGTGTGATGCCATGCATTATGCTTCATTTATAAGCCTTTACTCAATGAGCACCGTCGATCAGTTTAGTATAATCTTATCAACTGGCCGATCAACTTGACATGTCCACACTAAATCGTCCGTAACTTTTGATTTAAAGCTCAGAATGACAAAAATCCAATGCCAATGATAAGCAAGCTTAATTCTCTACATTTTGACAAACTTTGAGACTCAAATAGATACGACAAATCGTCCAAGTAACCCAATCTATCCTAAACAGCGTGGTGGCATGTATTATGCTTCATTTATAAGTCTTTACTCACCAATGATCAGTTTATAATGATCACTTTAACTGGCCGATAAACTTGACATGTCCCCACTAAATGATCCGTAAGTTTTGATTTAGAGCTCAGAATGAGAAAAATTCAATAACCATGTTAAGCTAGCTCAATTTTCTATATTGTAACAAAATTTGAGACAGAAATAGATACGACAAAGTATCCAAGTAATCTATTCTATCTAAAACTGTGTGATGCAATGCAATATGCTTCATTTGTAATCGTTTACTCAATGAGCACCCAGGATCAGTTTAGAATGATCATTTTAACGGGCCGATCAACTTGACATATCCGCACTAGATCATCCGTAACTTTTGATTTGGAGCTCAGAATGACACAAATCCAATGCCCACATTAAATTAGCTTGATTTTCCATATTGAAAAAAAATTTTAGAGAAAAAGAGAAACGATAAAGCATCCACGTAATCCAATCTATCCAAAACTGTGTGATGCCATACATTATGCTTTATTTATAAGTCTATACTTAATGAGAATGAATGATCAGTTTAGAATGATCACTTTAACTGGCCGATCATCTTGACATGTCCGCAATTAATCGTCCGTAACTTTTGATTTAGAGCTCAGAATGACACAAATCCAATGCCCACGTTAAGCTAGCTCAATTTTCTACATTGTGAGAAAATTTGAGACCGAAATATATACGACAAAGCATCCAAGTAATCCATTCCATCCCGAACTGCGTGATGACATGCATTATTTTTCATTTATAAGCTTTTACTCAATGAGCATCAATGATCAGTTTATAATGATCATTTTAACTGGCTGATCAACTTGTCATGTCCGCACTAAATCGTCCGTAACTTTTGATTTATGCTTAGAAAGACACGAATCCAATGCCCACATTAAGCTAGATTAATTTTCTATATTGTGACAAAATTTGAAACAAAACTAGATACGACAAAGCATCCAAGTAATCCAATCTATCCCAAACTACGTGATGCCATGCAATATGCCTCATTTATAAGTTTTTACTTAATGAGCACCAATGATCAGTTTAGAATGATCATTTTAACTCTCCGATCAACTTCACATGTCCGCACTAAATCATCTCTAACTTTTGATTTAGAGCTCAGAAACACACGAATCCAGTGCCCACGTTAAGCTAGCTCAACTTTCTATAGTGTAACAAAATTTGAGACAGAAATAGATACGACAAAAGCGTCCAAGTAATCCAGTCTATCCAAAATTATGTGATGCCATGCACTATGCTCCATTTATAAGCCTTTACTCAATAAGCACCAATGATCAGTTTCGAATGATCACTTTAACTGGCCGAACAACTTCACATGTCCGTACTAAATAATCTGTAACGTTTGATTTAGAGCTCAGAATGACAGAAATCCAGTTACCACTTTAAGCTACCTCAATTTTTTATATTGTTACAAAATTTGAGATAGAAATAGATACGACAAAGTGTCCACGTAATCCATTCCATCCCAAACTGCATGATACCATGCATTATTCTTCATTGATAAGCTTTTACTCAGTGAGCAGCAACGATCAGTTTAGAATGATCATTTTAACTGGCCGATCACCTTGACATGTCTGCAGTATATCTTCCATAACCTTTAATTGATAGCTCTAAATGACAACAATCAATTGCCCTCATTAAGCTAGTTACATTTTCTATATTGTGACAAAATTTGAGACATAACTAGATACGGCAAAGCGTCCAAGTAATCCAATCTATTCAAAACTTCGTGATGCCATGCATTATGCTTCATTTATAAGTCTTTACTCAATGAGCACTAATGATCAGTTTGGAATGATTACTTTAACTGGCCGATCAACTTGACATATCTGCACTAAATCGTCCGTAACTTTTGATTTAGAGCTCAGAATGACACGAATCCATTGCCCACGTTAAGGTAGCTCAATTTTCTATACTGTGATAAATTTTGAAAACAAATAGATATGACAATGCGTTTAAGTAATCCAGTCCATCCCAAACGGTGTGATGCCATGCATTATTCTTCATTTATAAGCGTTAACTTGAGTACCAATAAATAGTTTAAAATGATTATTATAACTAGCCGATCAATTTGACATCTCTGCACTAAATCGTCCATACATGTTAATTTGTAGCTCATAATGACACGAATCCGTTACCCACATTAAGCTAGTTCAATTTGCTATATTGTCACAAAATTTGAGACAGAACTATACACGAAAAAGCATCCAAGTAATCCATTTTATCCCAAATTGTGTGATGCCATCCATTATGCTTCATTTATAAGCCTTTACTCAATGAGCACCAATGATCAATTTAGAATAATCATATTAAGTAGTCGATCAACTTGACATGTCCACACTAAATCCTTCGTAACTTTTAATTTAGAGCTCTGAATGACACGAATCCAATGCCCACGTTAAGCAAGCCCAATTTTCAAGTAATCCAATCTATCCGGAACTGCGTAATGCGATGCATTTTGCTTCATTTATAAGCCATTACTCAATGAGCACCATCATCAGTTTAGAATGACCACTTTAACTGGCCAATCAATTTGATATGTCCGTAGTAAACTGTCCATAACTTTTTATTTAGAGCTCAGAAACACACGAATCCAATGCCCACGTTAAGCTAGCTTAGTTTTCTATATTTTCACTAAATTTGAGACAGAAATAGAGACGACAAAGAGTCCAAGTAATTAAATCTATCAAAAAGTGTGATAGCATCACGCATTATGCTTCATTTATAAGCCGTTACTGAGCACCAATGATCAATTTAGAATGATAACTTTAACTGTACGATCAACTTGACATGTCCGCGCTAAATCATCCGTAACTTTTGATTTATAGCTCAGAATGACATGAATCCAATCTGCACATTAAGCTAGTTCAATTTTCTATATTGTGACAAAATGTGAAACCAAACTAGATACGCAAAGCATTCAAGTATTCCAATATATCCCAGGCTGCGTGATGCCATGCATTAAGCTTTAATTATAAGCCTTTACTCAATGAGCACCAATGATTAGTTTAGAATGATCACTTTAGAATGATCTCTTTAATTGGCCGATCAACTTGACATATCCATACTAAATCGTTCGTTAGTTTTAATTTAGAGCTCCGAAAGACACAAATCCAATGCTCACGTTAAGGTAGCTGAATTTTCAATATTGTAACAAAATTTGATACAAATAGATACGACAAAGCGTCCGTATAATCCAATATATCCAAACTACGTGATGCCACGCATTATTTTTCATTTGTAAGCTTTAACTCAATGAGCACCAATGATCAGTTCAGAATGATTATTTTAAATGGCTGATAACCATGTTATGTCGGCACTAAATGGTCCCCAACTTCTGATTTATAGCTCAGAATGACATGAATCCAATACCCACATTAAGCTAGTTCAATTTTCTATATTGTGACAAAATTTGAAACAGAACTAGATACGACAAAGCGTCTGAGTAATCCAATCTTTCCCAAACTGCATGATGCCATGCATTTTGTTTCATTTATAAGCCTTTACTCAATGNTCATAATGACACGAATCCGTTACCCACATTAATCTAGTTCAATTTTCTATATTGTGAAAAAATTTGAGATAGAACTAGATACGAAAAGGCATCCAAGTAATCCAATCTATCCCAAATTGTGTGAGGCCATCCATTATGCTTCATTTATAAGCCTTTACTCAATGAGCACAAATGATCAATTTAGAATAATCATATTAACTGGTCGATCAACTTGACATGTCCACACTAAATCGTCCGTAACTTTTAATTTATAGCTCAGAATGACACGAATCCAATGCCCACGTTAAGCAAGTCCAATTTTCAATATTTTGATCCAATCTAACCAAAAATGTGTGATGCCATGCATTATGCTCCATTTATAAGCCTTTAATCAATGAGCACCAATGATCAGTTTAGAATGCTCACTTTAACTGGACGATCAATTGACATGTCCGCACTAAATCATGCGTAACTTTTGATTTAAAACTTTGAATGATATGAATCCAATACCCAAAGTAAGCTTGTTCAATTATCTATATTGTGACAAAATTTGAAACAGAACTAGATACGACAAACCATCCAAGTAATCCAATCTATCCTAAACTGTATGATGCCATGCATTATGCTTCATTTATAAGCCTTTACTCTCAATGGGCACCAATGATCTGTTTAGAATGATCATTTTAACTTGCCGATCAACTTGGCATGTCTATTCTAAATTGTCTATAACTTTTGATTTATAGCTCAGAATGACACGAATCTACTGCACACAATAATCTCGTTCAATTTTCTACATAATGACAAAATTTGAAACATAACTAGATAAGACAAAGCATCCAAGTAATCCAATCTATCCATTACTGCGTGATGCCATGTTTTATGCCTCATTTATAAGCCTTTACTTAATGAGCACCAATGATCAGTTTAGAATGATCATTTTAACTCGCCAATCAACTTGACATGTCTATCCTAAATCGTCCGTAACTTTTGATTTAGAGCTCGGAAACACACAATCCCAATGCCCACGTTAAGGTAGCTCAATTTTCTATAGTGTAACAAAATTTGAGACAGAAATACACACGAAAAAAGCGTGCAAGTAATCCAATCTATCCAAAACTGTGCAATGCCATGCATTATGCTCCATTTATAAGCCTTTAATCAATGACCACCAAAGTTCAGTTAGAATGATCATTTCAGCTGGCCGATGAACTTGTCATGTATGCACTAAATCGTCCATAACTTTTGCTTTATAGCTTAGGTTGACATGAATCCAGTGCCTACATTAAGCTAGTTCAATATTCTATATTGTGACAAAATTTGAAACAGAACTAGATACGACAAAGCATCAAAGTAATCCAATCTTTCCCAAACTGTGTGATGCCATGCTTTATGCCTCATTTATAAGCTTTACATAATGAGCACCAAGGATCAGTTTAAAATTAACATTTTAACTCGCCGATCAACTATGTCCACACTAAATCGTCCGTAACTTTTGATTTAGAGCTCAGAAAGACAAGAATCCAATCCCACGTTAAGCTAGCTCAATTTTCTATAGTCTAACAAAATTTGAAACAAAAATAGATAGCACAAGGCGTCCAAGTATTCCAATCTATCCAAAACTGGTTGATGCTGTGCATTATACTTCATTTATAAGCCTTTACTGAATCAGCACAAATGATGAGTTTAGAATGATCACTTTCACTAGCCGACGAAGTTGACATGTCCGCACTGAATCATCCTTAACTTTTGATATAGAGCTCAGAATGACACAAATCCAATACTTACGTTAAGCTAGTCAATTTTCTATATTGTGACAGAATTTGAGATAGTAACAGATTCGACAAAGCGTTCAAGTAATCTAGTAAATCCCAAACTGTGTGATGCCATGTATTGTTCTTCATTTATAAGCTTTTACTTAATGACCACCAACTATCAGTTTAGAATGATCATTTTAAATGGCCGGTCAACTTGAAATTTATGCACTAAATCATCCATTATTAGCTCAGACTGACACGAATAATTTCCCACATTAACCTAGTTCAATTTTCTATGTTGTGACAAAATTTGAATCAAAGCTAGATACGACAAATCATCCAAGTAATCCAATCTATCTCAAACTGTGTGATGCCATGCTTTATGCCTTATTTATAAGCCCTTACTTAATGCGCACAAATGATCAGTTTAGAACGAGCATTTTAACTCGCTGATCAACTTGACATGTTCGCACTAAATCATCCGTAACTTTTTATTTAGAGCTCGGAAACAGACGAATCCAATATCCACGTTAATCTAGCTTAATTTTCTATAGTGTAACAAAATTTGAGATAAAAATAGATACGACAAAAGCGTTCAAGTAATACAGTCTATCCAAAATTATGTGATGCCATGCACTATGCTCCATTTATAAGCCTTTACTCAATAAGCACCAATAATCAGTTTTGAATGATCAATTTAACTGGATGAACAACTTGACATGTCCGTATTAAATAGTCCGTAACATTTGATTTAGAGCTCAGAATGACAGGATTCCAATTACGACTTTAAGCTACCTCAATTTTCTATATTGTGACAAAATTTGAGATAGAAATAGATACGACAAAGTGTCCAAGTAATCCATTCCATCCCAAAATGCGTGATGCCTTGCATTATTCTTCATTGATAAGCTTTTACTCAGTGAGCAGCATCGATCAGTTTAGAATGATCACTTTAACTGGCCGATCACCTTGACATGTTCGCACTATATCGTCCCTAACCTTTGATTAATAGCTATGAATGACAACAATCAATTGCCCACATTAAGCTAGTTACATTTTCTATATTGTGACAAAATTTGAAACAGAACTAGATACGACAAAGCGTCCGAGTAATCCAATTATTCCAAACTTCGTGATGCCATGCATTATGCTTCATTTATAAGTCTTTACTCAATGAGAACCAATGATCAATTTAGAATGATTACTTTAACTGGTCGATCAACTTGACATGTACGCACTAAATCGTCCGTAACTTTTGATTTAGAGCTTAGAATGACACGAATCCAATGACCATGTTAAGCTAGCAATATTTTCTATACTTTGAAAAAATTTGAAAAATAAATAGATATGACAAAGCCTTCAAGTAATCCACTCCATCCCAAACGTCGTGATGCCATGCATTATTCTTCATTTATAAGCCTTTACTTGAGCACCAATAATCAGTTTAGAATGATCATTATAACTAGCCGATCAATTTGACATGTCTGCACTAAATCGTCCATAAATTTTGATTTGTAGCTCATAATGACACGAATCCGTTACCCACATTAATCTAGTTCAATTTTCTATATTGTGAAAAAATTTGAGACATAACTAGATACGAAAAGGCATCCAAGTAATCCAATCTATCCCAAACTGCGTGATGCCATGCACTATGCTTCATTTATAAGCCTTTACTCAATGAGCACAAATGATCAATTTAGAATAATCATATTAACTGGTCGATCAACTTGACATGTCCACACTAAATCATCCGTAACTTTTAATTTATAGCTCAGGATGACACGAATCAAATGCCCACGTTAAGCAAGTCCAAATTTCAATATTTTGATCCTATCTAACCAAAAATGTGTGATGACATGCATTATGCTCCATTTATAAGCCTTTAATCAATGAGCACCAATGATCAGTTTAGAATGCTCACTTTAACTGGACGATCAATTGACATGTCCGCACTAAATCATGCGTAACTTTTGATTTAAAACTCTGAATGATATGAATCCAATACCCAAATTAAGCTTGTTCAATTATCTATATTGTGAGAAAATTTGAAACAGAACTAGATACGACAAACCATCCAAGTAATCCAATCTATCCTAAACTGTATGATGCCATGCATTATGCTTCATTTATAAGCCTTTACTCTCAATGGGCACCAATGATCTGTTTAGAATGATCATTTTAACTTGCCGATCAACTTGGCATGTCTATTCTAAATTGTCTATAACTTTTGATATATAGCTCAGAATGACACGAATCTACTGCACACAATAATCTCGTTCAATTTTCTACATGATGACAAAATTTGAAACATAACTAGATACGACAAAGCATCCAAGTAATCCAATCTATCCAAAACTGCGTGATGCCATGTTTTATGCCTCATTTATAAGCCTTTAATCAATGGGCACCAATGATCAGTTTAGAATGATCATTTTAACTCGCCAATCAACTTAACATGTCCGTCCTAAATCGTCCGTAACTTTTGATTTAGAGCTCGGAAACACACAACTCCAATGCCCACGTTAAGGTAGCTCAATTTTCTATAGTGTAACAGAAACAGAAATAAACTTGATTTAGTTCGAAACAGAAATAGACATGACAATGATCAGTTTAGAATGATCTTTTTAACTGGCCGATCAACTTGACATGTCCGCACTAAATCATTTGTTAGTTTTGATTTAGAGCTCACGTCAGGTAGCTCAATTTTATATATTGTAACAAAATTTGAGATAGAAATATATATGACAAAGCGTCCATGTAATCCAATATATCCCAAACTGCGTCATGCCATGCAATATTTTTCATTTGTAAGTTTTTACTCAATGAGCACCAATGATCAGTTTAGAATGATCATTTTAACTGGCTGATAACCTTGTTATGTCGGCACTAAATGGTCCATAACTTCTGATTTATAGCTCATAATGAAACGAATCCAATACCCACATTAAGCTAGTTCAATTTTCTATATTGTGACAAAATTTGAAACAGAATTAGATACGAAAAAGCGTATGAGTAATCTAATCTATCTCAAACTGCATGGTGCCATGCATTTTGTTTCATTTATAAGCCTTTACTCAATGCGCACCAATGATTAGTTTAGAATGATACCTTAAACTGGCCGATCAACTTGACATGTGCGCACTGAATCATCCGTAAGTTTTTAATTTAGAATTCAGAAACACAAGAATCCAATGCCTATGTTGAACTAGCTCAATTTTCTATATTTTAACAAAATTTGAGACAGAAAATAGATACAACAAAGTGTCCAAGTAATCCAATCTATCCAAAACTGTGTGATGCCATAAATTATGCTTCATTTTTAAGCCTTTACTGAATGAGTACCAATGATTAGTTAAAAATGATCAGTTTAACTGGGCCATCAACTTGACATGTCTGCACTAAATCATCCGTAACTATTGATTGATAGCTCAAAATGACACGATTCCAATGGCCACATTAAGCTAGATCAATTTTATATATTGTGACAAAATTTGAGATAGAACTAGATACGAAAAGGCAATCAAGTAATCCAATCTATCCCAAAATGCATGATGCTATACATTATGCTTCATTTATAAGCCTTTACTCAATGAGCACCAATGATAAGTTTAGAATGATGACTTTAACTGGGCGATCAACTTGACATGTCCGCACTAAATCGTTCGTTACTTTTGATTTTTAGCTCAGAAAGACACGGATCCAATGCTCACGTTAATGTTGCTCAATTTTCTATATTGTAGCAAAATTTGAGAGAGAAATAGATACGATAAAGTGTCCATGTAATCCAATCTATCCCAAACTGCGTGATGCAATTCATTACTTTTCATTTGTAAGCTTTTACTCAATAAGCACCAATGATCAGTTTAGAATGATCATTCTAATGGGCCGATCAACTTGTCATGTTTGCAATAAATGTTCCATTACTTTTGATTTATAGCTCAGAATGACACGAATCCAATGCCCACATTAACCTTGTTGAATTTTCTGTATTGTATCAAAATTTGAAACAGAACTAGATACGACAAATCTTCCAAGCAATCCAATCTATCTAAACTGCGTGATGCCATGCATTATGCTTCATTTATAAGCCTTTAATCAATGAGCACCAATGATCAGTTTAGAGTGATCACTTTAACAGGCCGATCAACTTGACATATTCGCACTAAATCGTCCGTAACTTCTGATTTGGAGCTCAGAGAGACACACGTCCAATGTCCACGTTAAGGTAGCTCAATTTTCTAAATTTGAAATAGAACTAGATACGCCAACGCAGCCAAGTAATCCAATCTATCCCAAACTGCGTAATGCCATGCATTTTACTTCATTTATAAGCCTTTACTTAATGAGCACCATCATCAGTTTGGAATGATCACTTTCACTGGCCGAGCAATTTGATATGTCCGCAATAAAACTGTCCATAGCTTTTTATTTAGAGCTCAGAAATACACAAATCCAATGCCCACGTTAAGCTAGCTCAATTTTCTATATTTTAACAAAATTTGAGACAGAAATAGATACGACAAAGTGTCCAAGTAATCCAATCTATCGAAAACTGTGTGATGGCATGCATTATACTTCATTTATAAGCCTTTAGTGAGCACCAACGATCAATTTAGAATGATCACTTGAACTGGACGATCAACTTGACATGTCCTCGTTAAATCATCCATTTGATTTATAGCTCAGAATGACACAAATCCAATGCGTACATTAAGCTTGTTATATTTACTATATTGTGACAAAATGTGAAACCGAACTAGATACGCAAAGCATTCAAGTATTCCATTCTATGCCAAGCTGCGTGATATAATGCATTATGCTTCAATTATAAGCCTTTAGTCAATGAGCACCAATGATTAGTTTAGAGTGATCACTTTAGAATGATCTCTTTAACTGGCCGATCTACTTGACATGTCCTCACTAAATCGTTTGTTAGTTTTGATTTGGAGCTCCGAAAGACACGAATCCAACGCTCACGTTAAGGTAGCTCAATTTTCTATATTGTAACAAAATTTGAGATAGAAATAGATACGACAAAGCGTCCATGTAATCCAATCTATCCCAAACTGCGTGATGCCATGCAATATTTTTCATTTGTAAGCTTTTACTCAATGAGCACCAATGATCAGTTCAGAATGATCATTTCAACTGGCTGATAACCTTGTTATGTCGGCACTGATGGTCCATAACTACTAATTTATAGCTCAGAATGACACGAATCCAATACCCACATTAAGGTAGTTCAATTTTCTATATTGCGACAAAATTTGAAACAGAGCTAGATACGACAAAGCGTCTGAGTAATGCAATCTATCAAAAACTGCATGATGCCATGCATTTTGTTTCATTTATAAGCCTTTACTCAATGCGTCCCAATGATCAATTTAGAATGATCACTTTAACTGGCCGATCAACTTGACACGTGCGCACTAAATCGTCTGTAAATTTTGATTTAGAACTTAGAAACACACGAATCCAATGCCTACGCTAAACTAGCTCAAATTTTCTATACTTTAACAAAATTTGAGATAGAAATAGATAAAACAAAGTGTCCAAGTAATTCAATGATCAGTTTAACTGGCCCATCAACTTGACATGTCAGCACTAAATCATCCGTAACAACTGATTTATATCTCAAAATGACACGATTCCATTGGCCACATTAAGCTAGTTCAATTTTCTATACTGTGACAAAGTTTGAGACAGAACTAGATACGAAAAGGCATTCAAGTAATCCAATCTATTCAACAATGCGTGATGCCATGCATTATGCCTCATTTATAATCCTTTACTCAATGAGCACTAATGATAAGTTTAGAATGATCACTTTAACTGGGCGATCAACTTGACATGTCCGCACTAAATCGTTCGTTACTTTTGATTTCGAGGTCAGAAAGACACGAATCCAATGCTCACATTAATGTAGCTCAATTTTCTATATTGTAGCAAAATTTGAGAGAGAAATAGATATGACAAAGTGTCCATGTAATCCAATCCAACTTGACATATTCGCACTAAATCGTCCGTAACTTTTGATTTGGAGCTCCGAAACAAACAAATCTAATGCCCACGTTAAGCTAGCTCAAATTCCTATATTGTAACAAATTTGAGACAAAAATAGATATGACAAAGCGTCCAAGTCATCCAAACTATCCAAAACTGTGTGACGCCATGCATTACGCTTCATTTATAAGGCTTTACTCAATGAGCATCAATGATCAGTTCAGAATGATCACTTTACATGCCGATAAACTTGACATTTCTGCACTAAATCGTCCGTTACTTTTGATTTAGAGCTCAGAGAGACACGAGTCCAATGTCCACTTTAAGGTAGCTCAATTTTCTATATTGTAACAAAATTTGAGATAGAAATAGATACGATAAAGCGTCCATGTAATCTAATCTATCCCAAACTGCGTGATGTCATGCATTATTTTTCATTTGTAAGCTTCTATTCAATGAGCACCAATGATTAGTTTAGAATGATCATTTTAACTGGCCGATCAATTTGTCATGTCGGCACTAAATCGTCCATAACTTTTTATTTTTAGATCAGAATGACACGAATCCAATGCCCACATTAACCTAATTCAATTTCTATATTGTAAAAAAATTAAAAACCGAACTAGCTACGATAAAGTGTCCAAGTAATCCAATCCATTTCAAACTGCGTGATGCCATGCATTTTGCTTCATTTATAAGCCTTTACTCAATGAGCACCATCATCAGTTTAAAATGATCACTTTAACTGGCTTATCAACTTGACAAGTCCGAGTGAAATCGTTAGTATCTTTTGATTTATAGCTCAGAGTGACACGAATCCAATGCACATATTAAGCTATTTCAATTTTCTATATTGTGACATAATTTGAAATAGAACTAGATACGACAAAGCATTCAAGTATTCTAGTCTATCCCAAGCTGCGTGATGCTAGTCATTATGCTTCAATTATAAGCCTTTACTCAATGAGCACCAATGATCAGTTTAGAATGATCACTTTAGAATGATCACTTTAACTGGCCGATCAACTTGACATGTCCGCACTAAATCGTTCGTTACTTTTGATTTAGAGCTCCGAAAGACACGAATCGAATGCTCACGTTAAGGTAGCTTAATTTTCTATATTGTAACAAAATTTGAGATAGAAATAAATATGAAAATGCGTCAATGTAATCCCATCTATCCCAAAGAGCGTGATGCCATGCATTATTTTTCATTTGTAAGCTTTTACTCAATGAGCACCAGTGATAAGTTCAGAATGATCATTTCAACTGGTCGATCAACTTGTTATGTCGGCAGCATAACTTCTGATTTATAGCTCTGAATGACACGAATCCAATACCCACATTAAGCTAGTTCAATTTTCTATATTGTGATAAAATTTGAAACAGAACTAGATACGACAAAGCATCCGAGTAATCCAATCAATCCCAACCTACATGATGTCATGTATTTTGTTTCATTTATAATACTTTATTCAATGAGCACCAATGATCAGTTTATCACTTTAACTGGCCGATCAACTTGACATGTGCGCACTAAATTGTCTGTAACATTTGATTTAGATCTCAAAAACACACGAATGCAATGCCCACGTTAAGCTAGCTCAATTTTCTATATTTTAACAAAATTTGAGAGAGAAATAGATACGACAAAGTGTTCAAGTAATCCAATCTATGCAAAACTGTGTGATGTCATGCATTACGCTTCATTTAGAAGCCTTTACTCAATGAGCACCAATTATCAGTTAAAAATTATCACTTTAACTGGCCGATCAACTTGACATGTCCGCATCAAATCTTCCGTAACTATTGATTTACACCTCAAAATGATACGAATCAAATGCCCACATTAAGCTAGTTCAATTTTTTATATTGTGAGAAAATTTGAGATAGAACTAGATACGACAAGGTTTTCAAGTAATCCAATCTATCCCAAACTGCGTGATGCCATGCATTTTGCTTCATTTATAAGACTTTACTCAATGCACACCAATGATCAGTTTAGAATGATCACTATAACTAGTCGATCAACTTTACATGTCTACACTAAATCGTCTGTAACTTTTGATTTATAGCTCAGAATGACATGAATCCAATGCCCACATTAAGCTAGTTCAATTTTCTATATTGTGACAAAACTTGAGATAGACTAGATACAACAAAGTGTCCAAGTAATCCAATCTATCCCAAACTGCGTGATGCCATGCATTATGCTTTATTTATACGCCTTTACGAAATAAGCAGCAGTGATCAGTTTAAAATGATCACTTTAACAAACCGATCAACTTGACATGTACGCACTAAATCGTCCGTAACTTTTGATTTATAGCTCAGAATGACACGAATCCAATGCCCACATTAAGCCAGTTCAATTTTCTATATTGTGACAAAGTTCGAGACAAAACTAGATACGAAAATGCGTTCAAGTAATCGAAACTATCCCAAACTGTGTGATGCTATGCATTATGCTTCATTTATAAGCCTTTACTCAATGAGCACCAATGATCAGTTTAGAATGATCAGTATAGAATGTCACTTAAACTGGCCGATCAACTTGACATTTCCGCACTAAATTGTCCGTTACTTTTGATTTAGAGCTCAGAAAGACACGAATCCAATGTCCACGTTATGGTAGCTCAATTTTCTATATTGTAACAAAATTTGAGATAGAAATAGATACAACAAAGCGTCCAAGTAATCCAATCTATCCCAAACTCTGTGACGCCATGCATTAATTTTCATTTGTAAGCTTTTACTCAATGATCACCAATGATCAATTTATAATGGTCATTTTAACTGGCCGATCAACTTGTCATATCAGCACTAAATTGTCCATAACTTTTGAGGTATAGGTTAGAATGACACGAATCAAATGCCCACATTAAGCTAATTCTATTTTCTATATTGTGACAAAATTTGAACTAGAACTATATACGACAATGCGTCCAAGTAATCCAATCTATCCCAAACTGCGTGATGCCATGCATTTTGCTTCATTTATAAGCCTTTACACAATGAGCACCAACGATCAGTTTAGAATGATCACTTTAACTGGCCGATCAACTTGACATGTCCGCACTAAATCGTCCGTAAATTTTTATTAAGAGCTAATAAGGACACGAATCCAATGCCAACGTTTTGCTAGCACAATTTTCTATATTTTGACAAAATTTGAGCTAGAACTAGATACGAAAAAATCTGTAACTTTTGATTTAGAACTCAGAAACACATAAATCCAATGCCCATGTTAAGCTAGCTCAATTTTCAACATTTTAACAAAATTTGAGACAGAAATAGATACAACAAAGTGTCCAAGTAATCCAATCTATCCAAAACTGTGTGATGCCATGCATTATTCTTCATTTATATGCTTTTACTCAATGAGCACCAATGATTAGTTAAAAATGATCAGTTTAACTGACCAATCAACTTGACATGTCTGCACTAAATCATCCTTAACTATGATTTATAGCTCAAAATAACACGATTCCAATGCCCACTTTTAAGCTAGTTCAAGTTTCTATACTGTGACAAAATTTGAGACAAAACTAGCTACGAAAAGGCATTCATTATGTGTGATGCCATGCATTATGCTTCATTTATAAGCCTTTACTCATGGAGCATCAATGATCAGTTTAGAATGATCAGTTTAGAATGATCACTTTAAACGGGCGATCAACTTGCATGTCTGCACTAAATCGTTCGTTTCTTTTAACTTAGAGCTCAGAAAGACACGAATCCAATGCTCATGTTAATGTACCTCAATTTTCTATGTTGTAGCAAAATATGAGATAGAAATAGATACGACAAAGTGTCCATGTAATCCAATCTATCCCAAACTGCGTGATGCCATTTTTTATTTTTATTGTAAGCTTTTACTCAATGAGCACCATGATCAGTTTAGAATGATCATTTTAACTGGCCGATCAACTTGTCATGTCGGCATTAAATGGTCCATTACTTTTGATTTATAGCTCAGAATGACACGAATCCAAAGCCCACATTAAACTAGTTGAATTTTCTGTATTATGAGAAAATTTGAAACAGAACTTGATACGACAAATCATCCAAATAATCCAATCTATTTAAAATGTGTGATGCCATGCATTATGCTTCATTTATAAGCTTTTACTCAATGACCACCAGTCATCTCTTTATCTGGCCGATCAACTTGACATATTCGCCCAAAATTGCCCGTAACTTTTGATTTAGAGCTCCGAAACACACGAATCTAATGCCCACGTTAAGATAGCTCAAATTTCTATATTGTATCAAAATTTGAGACAATAATAAATATGACTAAGCTTACAAGTAATCCAAACTATCCAAAACTGTGTGATGCCATGCATTATGCTTCATTTATATGCCTTTACTCAATGAGCATCAATGATCAGTTTAGAATGATCACTTTACATGCCGATAAACTTGACATTTCGGCACTAAAATCATCCGTTACTTTTGATTTAAAGCTCCGAACGACACGAATCCAATGCCCACGTTAAGGTAGCTCAATTTTCTATATTGTAACAAAATTTGAGATAGAAATATATACGATAAAGCATCCAAGAAATCCAATCTATCCCAAACTGTGTGATGCCATGTATTATTTTTCATTTGTAAGCTTTTATTCAGTGAGCACCAGTGATCAATTTAGAATGATCATTTTAATTGCTCGATCAACTTGTCATGTCGGCACTAAATCGTCCATAACTTTTTATTTTTTGATCAGAATGACACGAATCCAATGCCCACATTAATATAATTCAATTTTCTATATTGTGACAAAATTTGAAACAGAAATAGATACGACAAAGCGTCCAAGTAATCCAATCTATGCCCAACTGCATGATGCCATGCATTTTGTTTCATTTATAAGCCCTTACTCCATGAGCACCAATTATCAGTTTAGAATGATCACTTTAACTGGCCATCAACTTGACATGTGCGCACTAAATCGTCCATAACTTTTGACTTAGATCTCAGAAACACACAAATCCAATGCCCACGTTAAGCTAGCTCAATTTTCTATATTTTAACAAAATTATAGACAGAAATAGATACGACAAAGTGTCCAAGTAATCCAATCTATCCAAAACTGTGTGATGCCATGCATTATGATTCATTTATAAGCCTTTACTCAATGAGCACCAATGATCAGTTAAAAATGAACACTTTAACTGCCCGATCAGCTTGACATGTCCGCATTAAATCATCCATAACTATTTATTTACAGCTCAAAATGACACGAATCCAAGCCCACATTAATCTAGTTCAATTTTCTATATAGTGACAAAATTTGAGATAGAACTAGATACGACAAAGTGTCCAAGTAATCCAATCTATCCCAAACCGTGTGATGCCATGCATTATGCTTCATTTATAAACCTTTACTCAATAAGCAGCAATGATCAGTTTAGAATGATCACTTTAACCAGCCAATAAACTTAAAAGGTTCGCACTAAATAGTGCGTAACTTTTGATTTAGAGCTCAGAATGACACGAATCCAATGCCCAGATTAAGCTAGTTGAATTTTCTTTATAATGACAAACTTTGAGACAGAACTAGGTACGACAAAGCATTCAAGTAATCGAATCTATCCCAAACTATGTGATGCCATGCATTATGCTTCATTTATAAGCCTTTACTCAATGAACACCAATGATCAGTTTAGAATGATCACTATAGAATGATCACTTTAACTGGCAGATCAACTTGACATTTCAGCAGTAAATCGTCCGTTACTTTTGATTTAGAGCTCAGAAAGACACGAATCCAATGGCCACGTTATGGTAGCTCAATTTTCTATATTGTAACAAAATTTGAGATAGAAATAGATACGACAAAGCATCCAAGTAATCCAATCTATCCAAAACTCCGTGATGCCATGCATTATTTTTCATTTGTAAGCTTTTACTCAATGAGCACCAATGATCAGTGTGAAATGATTATTTTTAACTGGCCGATCAACTTGTCATGTCGGCACTAAATTGTCCATAACGTTTGATGTATAGCTTAGAATGACACGAATCCAATGCCCACATTAAGCTAGTTCAATTTTCTATATTGTGACTAGAACTAGATACGACAAAGCGTCCAACTCATCCAATCTATCCCAAACGACGTGATGCCATCCATTTTGCTTCATTTATAAACCTTTACTCAATGAGCACCAATTATCAGTTTAGAATGATCACTTTAACTGGTCGATCGACTTGACATGTACGGACTAAAATGTCCGTAACTTTTGATTTATAGCTCAGAATGACACGAAACCAATGCCGACATTATGCTAGTTCAAATTTCCTATATTGTGACAAAATTTAAGACATAACTAGATTCGAAAAAGTGTACAAGTAATCCAATCAATCCCAAACTGCGTTATGCCAGGCGTTATGCTTCATTTTTAAGCCATTACTCAATGACACAAATCATCAATTTCAAATAATCATATTAACTGGCCGATCAACTTGATATGTCCACACTCAATTGTCTCTAACTTTTTATTTAAAGCTCAGAATGACATGAATCCAATACCCACGTTAAACAAGCTCAATTTTCTATATTTTGACAAAATCTGAGATAGAAATAGAAATGACAAAGCGTCCAAGTATTCCCATCTATCCAAACTATTTGATGCCATGCTTTATGCTTCATTTATAAGGCTTTATTTTATGAGCACCATTGATCAGTTTAGAATGATCACTTTAACTGGCCGAACAACCTGACATTTCCGCACTAAATTGTTGGTATTTTACGATTTAAAGCTCAGAAACACACGAATCCAATGCCCACGTTAAGCTAGCTAAATTTTCTTTATTGTAAAAAAATGTGAGACTGAATTAGATATGAAAGCGTCCAAGTAATCCAATCTATCCAAAACTGTGTGATGCCATGCATTATACTTCATTTATAAGCCTTTACTTAATGAGCACGAATGATCGGTTTAAAATGACCACTTTAACTGGCTGATCATCTGGATATGTCCGCACTAAATCGTTCGTAACTTTTGATTTTAGAGCTCAGAATGACACGAATCCAATGCCAACGTTAAGCTAGCTCAAGTTTCTATATTGTGACAAAATTTGAGTCAAAACTAGATACGACAAAGCGTNAACTTTTGATTTATAGCTCATAATGACACGAATCAAATGCCCACATTAAACTAATTCAATTTTCTATGTTGTGATAAAATTTGAAACAAACCTAGATACGACAAAGCATCCAAGTAATCCAATCTATTCCGAACTGCGTCATACAATGCTTTATGCCTCATTTATAAGCCTTTACTTAATGAACACCAATGATCAGTTTGGAATGATCATTTTAACTCACTGATCAACTTGACATGTCCGCACAAAAACATCCATAAATTTTTATTTAGAGCTCAGAATGATAGGAATCTAATGCCCACGTTAAGCTAGTTCAGTTTTCTATATTGTGACAAAATTTCAGACAGAACTAGATACAGAAAAGTGTGCAAGTAATCCAATCTATCCCAAACTGTGTGATGCCATGCATTATGCTTCATTTATAAGCCTTTACTCAATGAGCACCGTCGATCAGTTTAGTATAATCTTATCAACTGGCCGATCAACTTGACATGTCCACACTAAATCGTCCGTAACTTTTGATTTAAAGCTCAGAATGACAAAAATCCAATGCCAATGATAAGCAAGCTTAATTCTCTACATTTTGACAAACTTTGAGACTCAAATAGATACGACAAATCGTCCAAGTAACCCAATCTATCCTAAACAGCGTGGTGGCATGTATTATGCTTCATTTATAAGTCTTTACTCACCAATGATCAGTTTATAATGATCACTTTAACTGGCCGATAAACTTGACATGTCCCCACTAAATGATCCGTAAGTTTTGATTTAGAGCTCAGAATGAGAAAAATTCAATAACCATGTTAAGCTAGCTCAATTTTCTATATTGTAACAAAATTTGAGACAGAAATAGATACGACAAAGTATCCAAGTAATCTATTCTATCTAAAACTGTGTGATGCAATGCAATATGCTTCATTTGTAATCGTTTACTCAATGAGCACCCAGGATCAGTTTAGAATGATCATTTTAACGGGCCGATCAACTTGACATATCCGCACTAGATCATCCGTAACTTTTGATTTGGAGCTCAGAATGACACAAATCCAATGCCCACATTAAATTAGCTTGATTTTCCATATTGAAAAAAAATTTTAGAGAAAAAGAGAAACGATAAAGCATCCACGTAATCCAATCTATCCAAAACTGTGTGATGCCATACATTATGCTTTATTTATAAGTCTATACTTAATGAGAATGAATGATCAGTTTAGAATGATCACTTTAACTGGCCGATCATCTTGACATGTCCGCAATTAATCGTCCGTAACTTTTGATTTAGAGCTCAGAATGACACAAATCCAATGCCCACGTTAAGCTAGCTCAATTTTCTACATTGTGAGAAAATTTGAGACCGAAATATATACGACAAAGCATCCAAGTAATCCATTCCATCCCGAACTGCGTGATGACATGCATTATTTTTCATTTATAAGCTTTTACTCAATGAGCATCAATGATCAGTTTATAATGATCATTTTAACTGGCTGATCAACTTGTCATGTCCGCACTAAATCGTCCGTAACTTTTGATTTATGCTTAGAAAGACACGAATCCAATGCCCACATTAAGCTAGATTAATTTTCTATATTGTGACAAAATTTGAAACAAAACTAGATACGACAAAGCATCCAAGTAATCCAATCTATCCCAAACTACGTGATGCCATGCAATATGCCTCATTTATAAGTTTTTACTTAATGAGCACCAATGATCAGTTTAGAATGATCATTTTAACTCTCCGATCAACTTCACATGTCCGCACTAAATCATCTCTAACTTTTGATTTAGAGCTCAGAAACACACGAATCCAGTGCCCACGTTAAGCTAGCTCAACTTTCTATAGTGTAACAAAATTTGAGACAGAAATAGATACGACAAAAGCGTCCAAGTAATCCAGTCTATCCAAAATTATGTGATGCCATGCACTATGCTCCATTTATAAGCCTTTACTCAATAAGCACCAATGATCAGTTTCGAATGATCACTTTAACTGGCCGAACAACTTCACATGTCCGTACTAAATAATCTGTAACGTTTGATTTAGAGCTCAGAATGACAGAAATCCAGTTACCACTTTAAGCTACCTCAATTTTTTATATTGTTACAAAATTTGAGATAGAAATAGATACGACAAAGTGTCCACGTAATCCATTCCATCCCAAACTGCATGATACCATGCATTATTCTTCATTGATAAGCTTTTACTCAGTGAGCAGCAACGATCAGTTTAGAATGATCATTTTAACTGGCCGATCACCTTGACATGTCTGCAGTATATCTTCCATAACCTTTAATTGATAGCTCTAAATGACAACAATCAATTGCCCTCATTAAGCTAGTTACATTTTCTATATTGTGACAAAATTTGAGACATAACTAGATACGGCAAAGCGTCCAAGTAATCCAATCTATTCAAAACTTCGTGATGCCATGCATTATGCTTCATTTATAAGTCTTTACTCAATGAGCACTAATGATCAGTTTGGAATGATTACTTTAACTGGCCGATCAACTTGACATATCTGCACTAAATCGTCCGTAACTTTTGATTTAGAGCTCAGAATGACACGAATCCATTGCCCACGTTAAGGTAGCTCAATTTTCTATACTGTGATAAATTTTGAAAACAAATAGATATGACAATGCGTTTAAGTAATCCAGTCCATCCCAAACGGTGTGATGCCATGCATTATTCTTCATTTATAAGCGTTAACTTGAGTACCAATAAATAGTTTAAAATGATTATTATAACTAGCCGATCAATTTGACATCTCTGCACTAAATCGTCCATACATGTTAATTTGTAGCTCATAATGACACGAATCCGTTACCCACATTAAGCTAGTTCAATTTGCTATATTGTCACAAAATTTGAGACAGAACTATACACGAAAAAGCATCCAAGTAATCCATTTTATCCCAAATTGTGTGATGCCATCCATTATGCTTCATTTATAAGCCTTTACTCAATGAGCACCAATGATCAATTTAGAATAATCATATTAAGTAGTCGATCAACTTGACATGTCCACACTAAATCCTTCGTAACTTTTAATTTAGAGCTCTGAATGACACGAATCCAATGCCCACGTTAAGCAAGCCCAATTTTCAAGTAATCCAATCTATCCGGAACTGCGTAATGCGATGCATTTTGCTTCATTTATAAGCCATTACTCAATGAGCACCATCATCAGTTTAGAATGACCACTTTAACTGGCCAATCAATTTGATATGTCCGTAGTAAACTGTCCATAACTTTTTATTTAGAGCTCAGAAACACACGAATCCAATGCCCACGTTAAGCTAGCTTAGTTTTCTATATTTTCACTAAATTTGAGACAGAAATAGAGACGACAAAGAGTCCAAGTAATTAAATCTATCAAAAAGTGTGATAGCATCACGCATTATGCTTCATTTATAAGCCGTTACTGAGCACCAATGATCAATTTAGAATGATAACTTTAACTGTACGATCAACTTGACATGTCCGCGCTAAATCATCCGTAACTTTTGATTTATAGCTCAGAATGACATGAATCCAATCTGCACATTAAGCTAGTTCAATTTTCTATATTGTGACAAAATGTGAAACCAAACTAGATACGCAAAGCATTCAAGTATTCCAATATATCCCAGGCTGCGTGATGCCATGCATTAAGCTTTAATTATAAGCCTTTACTCAATGAGCACCAATGATTAGTTTAGAATGATCACTTTAGAATGATCTCTTTAATTGGCCGATCAACTTGACATATCCATACTAAATCGTTCGTTAGTTTTAATTTAGAGCTCCGAAAGACACAAATCCAATGCTCACGTTAAGGTAGCTGAATTTTCAATATTGTAACAAAATTTGATACAAATAGATACGACAAAGCGTCCGTATAATCCAATATATCCAAACTACGTGATGCCACGCATTATTTTTCATTTGTAAGCTTTAACTCAATGAGCACCAATGATCAGTTCAGAATGATTATTTTAAATGGCTGATAACCATGTTATGTCGGCACTAAATGGTCCCCAACTTCTGATTTATAGCTCAGAATGACATGAATCCAATACCCACATTAAGCTAGTTCAATTTTCTATATTGTGACAAAATTTGAAACAGAACTAGATACGACAAAGCGTCTGAGTAATCCAATCTTTCCCAAACTGCATGATGCCATGCATTTTGTTTCATTTATAAGCCTTTACTCAATGCGCACCAATGATCAGTTTGGAATGATCACTTTAACTGCCCGATCAACTTGGGACGTGCGCACTAAATAATCCATAATTTTTGATTTAGACCTCAGAAACACACGAATCCAATGCCTACGTTAAACTAGCTCAATTTTCTATATTTTAAAAAAATTTGAGACAGAAATAGATACAACAAAGAGTCCAAGTAATCCAATCTATCCAAAATTGTGTGATGCCATGCATTATGCTTCATTTATAAGCCTTTACTCAATCAGCACCAATGATATGTGTACATTAAATCGTCTCGAACTTTTGATTTATAGCTCAGAATGACACGAATCCAATGCCCACATTAAGATAGTTCAATTTTCTATATTGTGACAAAATTTGAGATAGAACTAGATACGAAAAAGTGTCCATGTAATCCAATCTATCCCAAACTGCGTAATGCAATGTATTATGCTTCATTTATAAGCCTTTACTGAATAAGCAGCAATGATCACTTTAGAATGATCACTTTAACAAACCAATCAACTTGACATGTACACACTAAATCATCTGTAACTTTTGATTTATAGCTCAGAATGACACGAATCTAATGCCCACATTAAGCTAGTTCAATTTTCTATATTGTGACAAAATTTGAGACAAAACTTGATACGACAAAGCGTTCAAGTAATCGAATCTATCCCAAACTGCGTGATGCCATGCATTATGCTTCTTTTATAAGCCTTTACTCAATGAGCACCAATGATCAGATTAGAATGATGAGTATAGAATGATCAATATAGAATGATCACTTTAACTGGCCGATCAACTTGACATTTCTGCACTAAATCATTCGTTACTTTTGATTTAGAGCTCAGAAAGACACGAATCCAACGTTCACGTTATGGTAGCTAAAGTTTTTATATTGTAACAAAATTTGAGATAGAAATAGATACGACAAAGCGTCCAAGTAATCCAATCTATCCCAAACTCCGTGATGCCATGCATTATTTTTCATTTGTAACCTTTTACTCAGTGTGCACCAATGATCAGTTTAGAATCATCATTTTAACTGGCCGATCAACTTCTCATGTCGGCACTAAATTGTCCATAACTTTTGATGTATAGCTTAGAATGCACGAATCAAATGCCAACATTAAACTATTTCAATTTTCTATACTGTGAGAAAACTTGAACTAGAACTAGATACGACAAAGTGTCCAAGTAATCCAATCTATCCCAAACTGTGTGATGCCATGCATTTTGCTTCATTTATAAGCCTTTACTCAATGAGCACCAATGATCACTTTAAAATGACCACTTTAACTGACCAATCAACTTGACATATCCGCACTAAATCGGCCGTAACTTATGATTCAGAGCTCATAATGACACGAATCCAATGCCAATGAAAAGTTAGATCAATGAGCACGAGTGATCAGTTTAGAATGATCACTTTAACTGGACGATCAACTTGACATGTCCGCGTTAAATCATCCGTAACTTTTGATTTATAGCTCAAAATGACACGAATTCAATCTGCACATTAAGCTAGTTCAATTTTCTATATTGTGACAGAATGTGAAACCGAACTAGATACGCAAAGCATTCAAGTATTCCAATCTATCCCAGGCTGCGTGATGCCATGCATTATGCTTAAATTATAAGCATTTAGTTAATGAGCACCAATGATTAGTTTAGAATGATCACTTTAGAATGATCTCTTTAACTGGCCAATCAACTTGACACGTCTGCGCTAAATCGACCATAATTTTTGATTTAGACCTCATAAACACACGAATCCAATGCCTACGTTAAACTAGCTTAATTTTTCTATACTTTAACAAAATTTGAGGCAGAAATATATACAACAATGTGTCCAAGTAATCCAATCTATCCAAAACTGTGTGATGCCATGCATTATGCTTCATTTATAAGTCTTTACTCAATCAGCACCAATGATCAGTTTAACTGGCCCATGAATTTGACATGTCCGCACTAAATCATCCGTAACTATTTATTTCTAGCTCAAAATGACACGATTCCAATGGCCACATTAAGCTAGTTCAATTGTCTATTCTGTGACAAAATTTGAGACAGAACTAGATACGAAAATTCGTTCAAGTAATCCAATCTATCCGAAAATGTGTGATGCCATGCATTATGCTTCTTTTATAAGCCTTTACTCAATGAGCACCAATGATCAGTTTAGAATGATCACTTTAACTGAGCGATCAACTTGACATGTCCGCACTAATCGTTCGTTACTTTTGAATTAGAGCTCAGAAAGACACGAACCCAATGCTCACGTTAATGTAGCTCAATTTTCTATATTGTTGCAAAATTTCAGATAGAAATAGATACGAAAAAGTGTCCATGTAATCCAATCTATCCCAAACTGCGTGATGCCATTCATTATTTTTCATTTGTAAGCTTTTTTTCAATGAGCACCAATGGTTAGTTTAGAATGATCATTTAAACAGGCTGATCAACTTGTCATATCGACATTAAATGGGCCATTACTTTTGATTTATAGCTCAGAATTACATGAATTCAATGCCCACATTAAGCTAGTTGAATTTTCTGTATTGTGACAAAATATGAAACAGAACTAGATACGACAAATCGTCCAAGTAATCCAATCTATTTAAACTGCGTGATGCCATGCATTGTCCTTCATTTATAATGCTTTACTCAATGAGCACCAATGATCAGTTTAGAGTGATCACTTTAACTGGCCGTTCAACTTGACATATTTAGACTAAATTGTCTATTACTTTTGATTTAGAGCTCTGAAATACATGAATCTAATGCCCATGTTGAGATAGCTCAAATTTCTATATTGTATCAAAATTTGAGACAAAAATAAATATCAAAAAGCGTCCAAGTAATCCAAACTATCCAAAACTGTGTGATGCCATGCATTATGCTTCACTTATAAGTCTTTACTCAACGAGCATCAATGATCAGTTTATAATGATCACTTTACATGCCGATAAACTTGACATCTCGGCATTAAATCGTTCGTTACTTTTGATTTAGAGCTCTGAAAGACACGAATCGAATGCTCACGTGAAGGTAGCTTAATTTTCTATATTATAACAAAATTTGAGATAGAAATAGATACGACAATGCGTCAAAATAATCCAACCTATCCCAAACTGCGTTATGCCATGCATTATTTTTCATTTGTAATCTTTTACTCAATGAGCACCAATGATAAGTTCAAAATGATCATTTTAACTCGCCGATCAACTTGTTATGTCAGCACCATAACTACTGATTTATAGCTCAGAATGACACGAATCCAATACCCACATTAAGCTAGTTAAACTTTCTATATTGTGACAAAATTTGAAATAGAACTAGATATGACAAAGCGTCCGAGTAATCCAATCTATCCCAAACTGCATGATGCCATGCATTTTGTTTCATTTATAAGCCTTTACTCAATGAGCACCAATGATTAGTTTAGAATGATCAGTTTAACTGGCCGATCAACTTGACATGTTCGCACTAAATCTTCCGTAACTTTTGATTTAGATCTTAGAAACACACGAATCCAATGTCCACGTTAAGCTAGCTCAGTTTTCTATATTTTAACAAAACTGAGACAGAAATAGATACGACAAAGTGTCCAATTAATCCAATCTATCCAAAATTGTGTGATGCCATGCATTATGATTAATTTATAAGCCTTTACTCAATGAGCACCAATGATCAGTTAAAAATGATCATTTTAACTGGCCGATCAGCTTGACATGTTCGCATCAAATCTTCCGTAACTATTGATTTATAGCTCCAAATGACACAAATCAAATGCTCACATTAAGCTAGTTCAATTTTCTATATTGTGAGAAAATTTGAGATAGAAATAGATACGATAAGCCGTCCAAGTAATCCAATCTGTCACAAACTGCATGATGCCATGCATTTTGCTTCATTTATAAGCCTTTACTCAATGCACCACCAATGATCAGTTCAGAATGATCACTTTAACTTGCCGATCAACTTGACATGTCTACATTAAATCATCTGTAAATTTTGATTTATAACTCAGAATGACATGAATCCAATGCCCACATTCAGATAATTCAATTTTCTATATTGTGACAAAATTTGAGATAGAACTAGATACGAAAAAGTGTCCAAGTAATCCAATCTATCCCAAACTGCGTGATGCCATGCATTATGTTTCATTTATAAGCCTTTACTGAATAAGCAGCAATGATCAGTTTAGAATGATCACTTTAACAAACTGATCAACTTGACATGTATGCACTACATCGTTCGTAACTTTTTATTTATAGCTCAGAATGACACGAATCCAATGCCCACATTAAGCTAGTTCAATTTTCTACATTGTGACAAAATTTGAGACAAAACTAGATATGACAAAGCGTTCAAGTAATCAAATCTATCCATGCATTATGCTTCATTTATAAGCCTTTACTCAATGAGCACTAATGATCAGTTTAGAATGATCCGTACAGAATGATCAGTATAGAATGATAACTTTTACTGGCCGATCAACTTGACATTTCCGCACTAAATCGTTCGTTACTTTTGATTGAGAGCTCAGAAAAACATGAATCCAACGTCCACGTTATGGTAGCTCAATTTTCTATATTGTAACAAACTTTGAGATAGAAATAGATATGACAAAGTGTCCAAGTAATCCAATCTATCCCAAACTCCATGATGCCATGCATTATTTTTCATTTGTAAGCTTTTACTCAATGAGCACCGATGATCAGTTTAGAATGATCATTTTAACTGGCCGATCAACTTGTCATGTCGGCACTAAATTGTCCATAGCTTTTGATGTATAGCTTAGCATGACACGAATCAAATGAAAACATTAAGCTAGTTCAATTTTCTATATTGTGAGAAAATTTGAACTAAAACTAGATACGACAAAGCGTCCAAGTAATCCAATCTATCCCAAATTGCGTGATGCCATGCATTTTGCTTCATTTATAAGCCTTTACTCAATGAGCACCAATGATCAGTTAAGAATGATCAATTTGACATGTTTGCACTAAATTTTTTGTAACTTTTGATTTATAGCTCAGAATGACTCGAAACCAATGCCCACATTAAGCTAGTTCAATTTCCTATATTGTGACAAAATTTGACACATAACTAAATTCGACAAAGTTTACAAGTAATCCAATCTATCCCAAACTGCGTGAAGCCATGCATTATGCTTCATTTATAAGCCTTTACTAAATGAGAACCAATGATCAATTTCAAATAATCATATTAACTGGCCAATCAACTTTACATGCTCACACTCAATTGTCTCTAACTTTTGATTTAGAGCTCCGAATGACAAGAATCCAATACCACGTTAAACAAGCTCAATTTTCTATATTTTGACAAAATTTGAGATTGAAATAGAAACGACAAAGCGTCCAAGTATTCCCATCTATCCAAACTAATTGATGACATGCTTTATGCTTCATTTATAAGGCTTTACTTAATGAGCACCATTGATCAGTTTAGAATGGACACTTTAACTGGCCAATCAACTTGACATTTCCGCACTAAATCGTGTGTATTTTCTGATTTAGAGCTCAGAAACACACGAATCCAATGCCCACGTTAAGCTAGCTGAGTTTTCTTTATTGTTAAAAAAATTGAGACAAAATTAGATATGAAAGCGTCCTAGTACCAATCTATCCAAAACTGTGTGATGTCATGCATTATGCTTCATTTATAAGTCTTTACTCAATGAGCACCAATGATCAGTTTAGAATGATCACTTTCACTAGCCGATTAACTTGACATGCCTGCACTTAATCGTCCGTTACTTTTGATTAGAGCTCAATATGACACGAATCCAATTCCCACGTTAAGCTAGCTCAATTTTCTATATTGAAAGAAAATTTGAGATTGAAATAGATTGGACAAAGCGTCCAAGTAATCCAATCTATCAAAAACTGTGTGATGCCCTGCATTATTCTTCATTTATAAGCCTGTACTCAATGAGCACCAATGATCAGTTTAGAATGATCATTTTAACTAGCCGATCAACTTGAAATTTCTGCACTAAATTTTTCGTAACTTTTGAATTATAGCTCTGAACATGCCCACAATAAGCTAGCTTAATTTTCTATATTTTGACAAAATTTAAAACAGAAATAGAGAAAACAAAGCGTCAAAGTAATCCAATCTGTCCCAAAATGCGTGATGCCGTGCTTTATGCTTCATTTATAAGCTTTTACTTAATGAGCACCAATGATAACTTTAACTGGACGATCAACTTCACATGGTTGCATTAAATCGTCCGTAATTTTTATTTAGAGCATGCCCACGTTAAGCTAGCTCAATTTTCTATATTTTGACAAAATTGAGACAGAAAGAGAGACGACAAAGCCTCCAAGTAATCCAATCTAACCAAACTACTTGATGCCATGCATTATGCTTCATTTATAAGCCTTTACTGAACGAGCAACAATGATCTGTTTAGAATGATCACTTTAACTGGCCACTCTACTTGACATGTCCGCTCTAAATTGTCCGTAACTTTTGATTTGGAGCTCAAAATGACACAAATCCAATGCCCACGTTAAGCTAGCTTAATTTTATATATTGAAGCAAAACTTGAGACAGAAATAGATACGACAAAGCGTCCAAGTAGTCCAATCTATCAAAAAATGTGTGATCCAATACTTCATTTATAAGCCTTTACTTAATGAGCATGAATGATCGGTTTAGAATGATCACTTTAACTGGCCGATCATCTTGATATGTCCGCTCTAAATCATTCGTAACTTTTGATTTCAGAGCTCAGAATGACACGAATCCAATGCCCACGTTAACCTTGCTCAAGTTTCTATATCGTGACAAAATTTGAGTTAGAACTAGATACGACAAAGTGTCCAAGTAATCCAATATATCCCAAACTGCGTGATGCCATGCGTTATGCTTCATTTATAAGCCTTTACTCAATGAGCACCAATGATCTATTTAGAATAATCATATAACTGGTCGATGAACTTGACATGGACACCCTAAATCGTCCGTAACTTTTGATTTAGAGCTCAGAATGACACGAATCCAATGTCCATGTTAACTAAGCTCAATTTTCTATATTTTGACAAACTTTGGGACATAAATAGAGACTACAAAGCGTCCAAGTAATCCAATCTATCCCAAACTGCGTGATGTCAAGCATTATGGTTCATTTTTAAGCCGCTACTCAATGAGCATCAATGATAAGCTTAGAATTATCAGTTTAGAATGATCATTTTAACTAGCCGATCAACTTCTCATGTCAGCACTAAATGGCCCATAACTTTGGATATATAGCTTAGAATGACATGAATTCAATGCCCACATTAAACTAGTTTGAATTTCTATATTGTGACAAAATTTGAATTAGAACTAGATACGAAAAAGCGTGCAAGTAATCCAATCTATGCCAAACTGGGTGATGTCAATGATTTTGCTTCATTTATAAGCCTTTACTCAATGAGCACCAATGATCAGTTTATAATGAGCACTTTAACTAGCCGATCAACTTGAAATGTCTGTACGTAATCGTATGTAACTTTTGATTTAGAGCTCTGAATGACACGAATCCAATAAGCACATTAAGCTAGTACAACTTTCAATATTGTGACAAAATTTTGAGACAGAACTAGATACGACAAAGTGTCGAAGTAATCCAATCTACCATAAAATGCGTGATGCCATTCCTTATGCTTTATTTATAATCTTTTACTCAATGAGCACCAATGATCAGTTTAGAATGATCACTTTCACTAGCCGATAAACTTGACATGTCCGCACTTAATCGTCCGTACCTTTTGATTTAGAGCTAAGAATGACCAAATCCAATTCCCACGTTAAGCTAGCTCAATTTTCTATAATGAAACAATTTTTGAGATTGAAATAGATAGGACAGAGCATCCAAGTAATCCAATCTATTGAAAACTGTGTGATGTCATGCATTATGCTTCGTTTATAAGCCTTTACTCAATGAGCACCAATGATCAATTTAGAATAATCATATTAACTGGCAGATAGACTTGACAAGGTCTCACTAAATCGTGTCTAACTATTCATTTAGTGCTCAAAATGACACGAATCGAATGCCCACATTAAGCTAGTTTAATTTTTTATATTTTGACAAAATTTGAAACAGAAATATAGATGACAAAGCGTCAAAGTATACCAATATATCCCAAAATGCATGATGCCATGCTTTATGCTTAATGCTTAATTTATACGCTTTATGCTTAATGCTTAATTTATACGCTTTTACTTATTGAGCACCAATGATCAGTTAAGAATAATAACTTTAACTGTACGATCAACTTGACATGTTTCCACTAAATCGTCCATAACAAATTTATTTAGAGCATGCACACGTTAAGCTGGCTCAATTTTCTATATTTTGACAAAATTTGAGACAAAAATAGAGACAACAGAGCGTCCAACTAATCCAATATATCCCAAAATGCGTGATGCCATGCTTTATGATTCATTTATAAGCCTTTACTTAATGAGCACCAATGATCAGTTTAACTGGCCGATCAACTTGACATGTCCGCAATAAATCATTCGTAACTTTTTATTTAGAGCCAAAATTTCACGAGTCCAATGCCCACGTTAAGCTAGATAAATTTTCTACATGTTGACAAATTTGAGACAGAAATAGACACGACAAAGCGTACAAGTACTCCAATATATCCCAAACTGTATGATGCGATGCTTTAAGGTTCATTTATAAGCCTTTACTCAATGGGCACCAGTGATCAGTTTAGAATGATAACTTTAACTCGCCGATCAACTTTACATGTCCGCACAAAATTGTCTGTAACTTTTGATTTTGAGCTCACAATCACACGAATCCAATGCCCACGTTAAGCTAGCTCAATTTTCTATATTGTAACAAAATTTGAAACTAAAATAGATATGACAAAGTTTCTAAATAATCTAATCTATCCAAAACTTTGCGATGCCATGCATTTTGCTTCATTTATAAGCTTTTACTCAATGAGCACAATTGATGAGTTTAGAATGATCACTTTAACAAGCCGACAACTTGACATGTCTGCAATAAATTGTCCGTAACTTTTGATTTATAGCTCAGAATGACACGAATCCAATGCCCACAGAAAGCTAGGTTAATTTTCTAAGTTGTGGCAAAATTTGAGACAGGACTAGATACTACTAAGTGTCCAAGTAATCCAATTTATCCCGAACTATGTGATGCCATGCATTATGCTTCTTTTGTAAGCCTTTACTCAATGAGCACCAATGATCAGTTTAGAATAATAATATTAACTGACCGATCAACTTGACATGTTGACCTTAAATCATTCGTAGCCTTTGATTTTAGAGCTCAGAATGACACGAATCCAATGCCCACAGGAAGCTAGATATATTTTCTATGTTGTGGCAAAATTTGAGAGAGAACTAGATACTACTAAGCGTCCAAGTAATCCAATTTATCCCGAACTATGTGATGCCATGCATTATGCTTCATTTGTAAGCCTTTACTCAATGAGCACCAATGATCAGTTTAGAATACTAATATTAACTGACCGATCAACTTGACATGTTGACCTTAAATCATTCGTAGCTTTTGACTTAGAGCTTAGAATGACACGAATCCAATGCCCACGTTCATCAAGCTCAATTTTCTATATTTTGACAAAATTTGAAACAAAACTAGATATGACAAAGCATCCAAGTTATCCAATCTATCCCGAACTGCGTGATGCCATGCATTATGCTTCATTTATAAGCCTTTAGTCAATAAGCACCAATGGTCAGTTTAGAATGATAACTTTAACTGGCCGATCAACTTGACATGTCCGCACTAAATCGTCTGTAAGTTTGTATTAAGAGCTAATAAGGGCACGAATCCAATGCTTACATTTTGCTAGCTCAATTTTCTATATTTTGACAAAATTTGAACTAGAACTAGATACGACAAAATCCGTAACTTTTGATTTAGAACTCAGAAACACACAAATCCAATGCCCACGTTAAGCTAGCCCGATTTTCTATATTTTAACAAAATTTGAGACAGAAATAGATACAACAAAGTGTCCAAGTAATCCAATCTATCCAAAACTCTGTGATGCCATGCATTATGCTTCATTTATAATCCTTTACTCAATGAGCACCAATGATCAGTTAAAAATGATCAGTTTAACTGGCCTATCAACTTGACATATCCGCACTAAATCATCCGTAACTATTGATTTATAGCTCAAAATGACATGATTCCAATGGCCACATTAAGCTAGTTCAATTTTCTATACTGTGACAAAATTTGAGACAGAACTAGATACAAAAAGGCATTCAAGTAATCCAATCTATCCCAAAATGCGTGATGCCATGCATTATGCTTCATTTATAAGCCTTTACTCAATGATCACCAATAATCAATTTAGAATGATCACTTTAGAATGATCACTTTAACTGGGCGATCAACTTGACATGTCCGCACTAAATCGTTCGTTGCTCTTGATTTAGAGCCAAGCTTTTACTCAATGAGCACTAATGATAAGTTCAGAATGATCATACTGGCCGATCAACTTGTTATGTCGGCACCAAATGGTCCATAACTTCTGATTTATAGCTCATAATGACACGAATCCAATACCCACAATAAGCTAGTTCAGTTTTCTATATTTTAACAAAATTTGAGACATAAATAGATACGACAAAGTGTGCAAGTAATCCAATATATCCCAAAATGTGTGATGCCATGCATTATGCTTCATTTATAAGCATTTACTCAATAAGCAGCAATGATCAGTTTAGAATGATCACTTTAACTAGCCGATCAATTTGACATGTCCGCACTAAATCGTCCATAGCTTTTGATTTATAGCTCAGAATGAGTCCAAACCAATGCCCACATTAAGCTAGTTCAATTTCCTATATTGTGACAAAAATTGAGACATAACTAGATTCGTCAAAGCATACAAGTAATCCAATCTATCCCAAACTGCGTTATGCCAGACATTATGCTTCATTTTTAAGCCATTACTCAATGAGCACCAATGATCAATTTCAAATAATCATATTAACTGGCCGATCAACTTGACATGTCCACACTCAATTGTCTCTAACTTTTTATTTAGAGCTCAGACTGACATGAATCCTATACCCACGTTAAACAAGCTCAATTTTCTATATTTTGACAAAATTTGAGATAGAAATAGAAACGACAAAGCGTCCAAGTATTCCCATCTGTTCAAAATACTTGATGCCATGCTTTATGATTCATTTATAAGGCTTTACTTAATGAGCACCATTGATCAGTTTAAAATGATCACTTTAACTGGCCGATCAACTTGACATTTCCACACTAAATTGTGGGTATTTTCCGATTTAGAGCTCTGAAACACACAAATCCAATGCCCACGTTAAGCTAGCTCAATTTTCTTTATTGTAAAAAGAATTGAGACATAATTAGATATGAAAGCGTCCAAGAAATCCAATCTATCCAAAACTATGTGATGTCATGCATTATGCTTCATTTATAAGCCTTTACTCAATGAGCACCAATGATCAGTTTAGAGTGAGCACTTTAACTAGCTGATCAACTAGACATGTCTGCACATAATCGTCCGTAACTTTTGATTTAGAGCTCTGAATGACACGAATCCAATGCGCACATTAAGCTAGTATAACTTTCAATATTGTGACAAAATTTTGAGACAAAACTAGATATGACAAAGCGTTGAAGTAATCCAATCTATCCCAAAATGCGTGATGCCGTTCCTTATGCTTCCTTTATAGGCCTTTACTCAATGGGCCCCAATGATCAGTTTAAAATAATCACCTTCACTAGCCGATTAACTTGACATGTCTGCACTTAATTGTCCGTTACTTTTGATTAGAGCTCAGTATGACACGAATCCAATTCCTACATTAAGCTAGCTCAATTTTCTATATTGAAACAAAATTTAAGATTGAAATTAGATAGGACAAAGCGTCCAAGTAATCCAATCTATCAAAAACTGTGTGATGCCATGCATTACGCTTCATTTATAAGCCTTTTCTCAATGAGCACCAATGATCTGTTTAGAATGATCATTTTAACTGGCCGATCAACTTGAAATATCTGCACTAAATCGTTCGTAACTTTTGATTTATAGCTAAAAATGACACGAATCTAATGCCCACATTAACCTAGCTTAATTTTCTATATTTTGACAAAATTTGAAACAGAAATAGAGACGACAAAGAGTCAAAGTAATCCAATCTATCCTAAAATCAGTGATGCCATGCTTTATGATTCGTTTATAAGCTTTTACTTAATGAGCACCAATGATCTGTTTAGAATTATCACTTTAACTGGCCACTCAACTTGACATTTTTGCACTAAATCGTTCTTAACAATTTATTTAGAGCATACCCACGTTAAGCTATCTCAATTTTCTATATTTTGAATAAATTTTAGACAAAAAAATAGAGATGACAAAGCGTCCAAGTAATCTAATCTATCCCAAATGCGTGATGCCATTCTTTATGCTTCATTTATAAGCCTTTATTTAATGAGCACCAATGATCAGTTTAGAATGATCACTTTAACTGGCTGATCAACTTGACATGTCCGCACTAAATCATCCATAACTATTAATTTAGAGCTAAAATGACATGAATCCAATGCCTACGTTAAGCTAGATCAATTTTCTATATTTTGACAAATTTGAGACAAAATAGAGACGACAAGCATCCAAGTAATCCAATATATCCCAAACTGTATAATGCGTTGCTTTAAGCTTCATTTATAAGCCTTTACTCATTGGGCACCAATGATCAGTTTAGAATCATCACTTTAACTGGCCGATCAACTTAACATGTCCGCACAAAATTGTGCTTAACTTTTTATTTACAGCTCAGAAACACACGAATCCAATGTCCACGTTAAGCTAGTTCAATTTTCTATATTGTAACAAAATTAAAGACTAAAATAGATATGACAAAAATTCTAAATATTCTCATCTATCCAGAACTGTGTTGTGCCATGCATTATGCTTCATTTATAAGCTTTTACACAAGGAGCACCCTTGATAAGTTATGAATGATCACTTTAAGCCTTTACTCAATGAGCACCAATGATCAGTTTAGAATAATCATATTAACTGACCGATCAACTTGATATGTTGACCTTAAATCATTCGTAGCTTTGGATTTAGAGCTCAGAATGACACGAATCCAATGCCCACATTCATCAAGCTCAATTTTCTATCTTTTGACAAAATTTGAAACAAAACTATATATGACAAAGCATCCAAGTTATCCAATCTATCCCAAACTGCGTGATGCCATGCATTATGCTTCATTTATAAGCCTTTACTCAATGAACACCAATGATCAGTTTAGAATGATCACTTTAACAGGCCAATCAACTTGACATGTCCGCACTAAATCGTCCGTAAGTTTTTATTAAGAGCAAATAAGGACACGAATCCAATGCGAACGTTTTGCTACCTCAATTTTCTATAATTGGACAAAATTTGAGACAAAAATATAGACGACAAAGCATTCAGGTATTCCAATCTATCCCAAACTGCGTAATGCCATGCTTTATGCTTCATTTATAAGCCTTTATTCAATGAGCACCAATGTTCAGTTTAGAATGATCACTTTAACTGGCTGATCAACTTGACATGTCCGCAAGAAATTGTTCATGATTTTTGATTTAGATCTCAGAATGACACGAATCTAATGCCCACGTTATGCTGCCTCAATTTTCTATATTTTAACAAAATTTGAGATAGATATAGATATGAAAAAGCGTCCACGTAATCCAATCCATCGCAAACTACCACATGCCATGCATTATTTTTCATTTGTAATCTATTACTCAATGAGAACCAATGATCACTTTAGTATGATCATTTTAACTGGCCGATCAACTTCTCATGTCTGAAATAAATGTTCCATAACTTTGATTTATATCTCAGAATGAGACGAATCCAATGCCCACATTAAGCTAGTTCAATTTTCTATATTGTGACAAATTTTGAAACAAAACTAGATATGACAAAGCGTACAAGTAATCCAACCTATCCCAAACTACGTGATGCCATGCATTATGCTTCGTTTATACGCCTTTAATCAATGAGCACCAATTATGAGTTTAGAATGATCACTTTAACTGGCCGATCAACTTAAAATGTCTGCACTAAATCGAAGGTAACTTTTGATTTAGAGCTGAGAAACACAGGAATCCAATGCCCACGTTAGCTAACTCGATTTTCTATATTGTAACAAAATTTGAGACAAAAATTTATACGAAAAAGCATCCAAGTAATCCAATCTATCCAAAACTGTGTGATGCCATGCATTATGCTTCATTTATAAGCTTTTACTCAATGAGCACCAATGATAAGTTTAAAATGATCACTTTAACTAGCCGATCCACTTGACATGTCCACACTAAATTTACTTTAGCTTCTGATTTATAGCTCCAAATGACACGAATCCATTGCCCACGTTAAGCTAGCTTAATTTTCTATTTTTTGAAAAAATTTGAAACAGAGATAGAGATGACAAAGCGTCCAAGTAATCCAATCAATCCCAAAATACGTTATCCCATGCTTTATGCTTCATTTATAAGCCTTTACTTAATGAGCACCAATGATCACTTTAGAATGATCACTTTAAGAGGCCGATCAACTTGATATGTGTGCACTAAACCGCCCGTAACTTTTTATTTAGAGCTAAGAATTACATGAATCCAAAGCCCACGTTAAGCAAGCTCAGTTTTCTATATTTTGAAAAAATTGAAACAGCAATAGAGATGAAAAAGCGTCCAAGTAATCAAATCTATCCCAAACTGCATGATGCCATGCTTTATGCTTAATTTATAAACCTTTACTTAATGAGCACCAATGATCAGTTCAGAATGATCACTTTAACTAGCCGTTCAACTTAATATCTCCGCACTAAATCGTTTGTAAATTTTGAGTTAGAGCTCAGAAACAAACGAATCCAATGCCCACCTTAAGCTAGCTCAAGTTTCTATATTGTAACAAACTTTGAGACTGAAATAGATATGACAAAGGGTCTAAGTAAGCATGGCATCACGCAGTTTGGATTAATTGGATTATTTGGATGCTTTGTCGAATCTAGTTCTGTCTCAAATTTTGTCACAAAATTGAAAATTGAAATAGCTTAATATGGGCATGGGATTCATGTTATTCTGAGCTATAAATCAAAAGTTATGGACAATTTAGTGCTGACAGTCAAGTTCATCGGCTAGTTAAAGTCATCATTCTAAACTAATCATTGGTGCTCATTGAGTAAAAATTTATAAATAAAAAATAATGCATGGGCTCTTTGTCGTATCTATTTTTGCCTCAAAATTTTGTCAAAATATAGAAAATTGAGCTAGCTTAACATGGGCAATGGATTCGCGTCATTCTTATCTCTAAATCAAAAGTTACAGATGATTTAGTGCGTTCATGTCAAGTTGATCGTCCAGTTAAAGTGATCATTCTAAATGGATAATTGGTGCCCATTGAGTAAAGGCTTATACATGAAGCATAATGCATGGCATCACATAGTTTTGGATAGATTGGTTGGATGCTTTGTCGTATCTTGCTTTGCTTCAAATTTTGTTACAATATAGAAAATTGATCTAGCTTAACATGGCCATTGGATTCATGTGTTTCTGAGCTCTAAATTGAAAGTTACACACGATTTAATGCGGACATGTCAATTGGATCCGCTAGTTGAAGTGATGATTCTAAACTGATCATTGGTGCTCATTAAGTAAAGGCTTATAAATGAAGTATAAAGCATGACATCACGAAGTTTGGGATTGATTGGATTATTTAGACGCTTTGTTGCCTCAATTTCTGTCTCAAATTTTATCAAAATATAGAAAATTGAGCTAGCTTAACGTGGGCACTGGATTCGCATCATTCTTAGCTCTAAATCAAAAGTTACGGACGATTTAGTGCATACATGTGAAGTTGATCGGCCAGTTAAAGTGATCATTCTAAATGGATAATTGGTGCCCATTGAGTAAAGGCTTATCAATGAAGAATAATGCATGGCATCACACAGTCTTGGATCGATTGGTTGGACGCTTTGCCGTATCTTGCTTTGTGTCAAATTTTGTTACAATGTAGAAAATTGATCTAGCTTAAATTGGGCATTGGATTCATGTGTTTCTGAGCTCTAAATTGAAAGTTACACACGATTTAGTGTGGACATGTCAAGTGGATCCGCTAGTTAAAGTTATCAATCTAAACTGAGCATTGGTACTCATTAAGTAAAGGCATACAAATGAATCATAATGCAAGGCAGCACAAAGTTTGGGATCGATTGGATTACTTGGATGCTTTGTCGTATCAATTTCTATCTCAAATTTTGTTACAATTTAGAAAATTGAGCTAGCTTAACGTGGGCATTTGATTCGTGTGTTTTTGAGCTATAAATCAAAAGTTACGGATGATTTAGTGCGGACATGTCAAGTTGATCGGCCAGTTTAAGTGATCATTTTAAACTGATCATTGGTGCTCATGAAGTAAAGGCTTATAAATGAAGCATAAAGCATGGAATCACGCATTATTGTATAAATTGGATTACTTGGACACTTTGTCATCTCTGTTTCTGTCTCAAATTTTGTCAAAAATTATTTAAAATTGAGCTAGCTTAACGTGGGCATTGGATTCGCGTCATTCTGAGCTCTAAATCAAAAGTTATGGACTATTTAGTGCGAATATGTCAAGTTGATCGGCCAGTTAAAGTGATCATTCTAAACTGATCATTGGTGCTCATTAACTAAAGGCTTATAAATTTAGCCTAGAGAATGGCATCACACAGTTTGCGATAGATTGGATTACTTGGACGCTTTGTCGTCTCTACTTCTGTCTCAAATTTTGTCAAAATTTGGAAATTTTATCTAGCTTAATGTGGGCATTCGATTCGTATCATTATTAGCTCAAAACAAGAGGAATGGACAATATACTGCGGACATGTCAAATTTATATGCTAGTTAATATGATGATTCTAAACTGATCATAGGTGCTCATTGAGTAAAACTTTATAAATGAAGCACCTAAGTAATCCAATCCATCCTAAGATGCATAATGCCATGCATTATTTTTCATTTATAAGCTTTTACTAAATGAGCACCAATAATCAGTTTAGAATGATCATTTGAACTACGGGATCAACTTGTCATGTGTGCAATAAATCGTCCATAACTTTTAATTTATAGCTTAGAATTATATGAATCCAATGCCCATATTAAGCTATTTCAATTTTCAATTTTGTGATAAAATTTGAGACAGAACTAGAAACGACAAAGCGTCCAAGTAATCCAATCTATCAAAAATGTGTGATGCCATGCTTTATGAATCATTTATAAGCCTTTACTTAGTGAGCACAAATGATCATTTTAGAATGATCACTTTACCTGGCCGTAAACTTGACATGTTCACTCTAAATCATTCGTAAATTTTGGTTTAACGCTTAGAATGACACGAATCCAATGCCCACGTTAAGCTAGCTCAATTTTCTATATTGTGACAAAGTTACAAAGGATTTATACGGACATGTCAAGTTGAGTGGCCAGTTCAAGTGATCATTCTATAAAGATCATTGGTGCTCATTAAGTAAAGGCTTATAAATGAAGCATAAAGCATGGCATCACGAAGTTTGGGATCGATTGGATTACTTCGACGCTTTGCGGTATCTATTTCCATCTCAAATTTTGTCAAAATATAGAAAATTGAGGTAGGTTAACATGGGCATTGGATTCGTGTCATTCTTAGCTATAAATCAAAAGTTACGGATGATTTAGAGCGGACATGTCAAGTTAATCGGCCAGTTAAAGTGATCATTCTAAACTGATCATTGCTGCTCATTGAGTAAAGGCTTATAAATGAAGCATAAGGCATGACATCACGCAGTTTTAGATAGATTGGATTATTTGGATGCTTTTTCATATCTAGTTCTGTCTTAAATTTTGTCACAATATTGATAATGGAACTAGCTTAATGTGGGTATTGGATTTGTGTTATTTTGAGCTATAAATCAAAAGTTATTGACGATTTAGTGCAGACATGACAAGTTGATCGGCCATTTTAAATGATCATTCTAAACAGATAATTGGTGCTCATTGAGTAAAAGCTTATCAATGAAAAATTATGTATGGCGTCACGCATTTCGGGAATGATTGGATTACTTGGATGCTTTGTCGTATCTATTTCTGTCTCAAATTTTGTCAGAATATAGAAATTGAGCTAGCTTAACGTGGGCATTGGATTCGTGTCATTCTGAGCTCTAAATCAAATGTTACGGACAATTTAGTGCAGACATGTCAAGTTTATCGGCCAGTTAAAGTCATCATTCTAAATTGATATTGGTGCCCGTTGAGTAAAGGCTAATAAAAGAAGCATAATGTATGGCATTACACAGTTTTGGATAAATTGGATTACTTGGACGCTTTGTCGTATCAATTTCTGTCTCAAATTTTGTTACAATTTAGAAAATTGAGCTAGCTTAACGTGGGCATTTGATTTGTGTGTTTCAGAGCTCTAAATAAAAAGTTACGGACGATTTAGTGCGTACATTTCAAGTTGATCGGCCAGTTTAGGTGATCATTTTAAACTGCTCATTGGTGCTCATTAAGTAAAGGCTTATAAATGAAGCATAAAGCATGACATCATGCATTATTGTACAACNTTTGGGATTGATTGTATTACTTGGACGCTTTGTCGTATCTATTTCTGTCTCAAATTTTGTCAGAATATAGAAATTGAGCTAGCTTAACGTGGGCATTAGACTCGTGTCATTCTGAGCTCTAAATCAAAAGTTACGGACAATTTAGTGCAGAAATTTCAAGTTTATTGGCTAGTTAAAGTCATCATTCTAAACTGATATTGGTGCTCATTGAGTAAAGGCTAATAACTGAAGCATAATGCATGGCATATTACACAGTTTTGGATAGATTGGATTACTTGAACGCTTTGCCGTATCAATTTCTGTCTCAAATTTTGTTACAATATAGAAAATTGAGCTAGCTTAACGTGGGCATTTGATTCGTGTGTTTCTCAGCTCTAAATCAAAAGTTACAGACGATTTAGTGCATACATGTCAAGTTGATCAGCAAGTTTAAGTGATCATTTTAAATTGATCATTGGTGCTCATTAAGTAAAGGCTTATAAATGAAGCATAAAGCATGGCATCACGCATTATTGTATAAATTGGATTAGTTGGACGATTTGTCATCTCTATTTCTGTCGCAAATTTTGTCTAAATATATCTAGAATTCAACTAGCTTAACGTGGGCATTAGATTCACGTAATTCTGAGCTCTAAATCAAAAGTTATGGACGATTTAGTGCGAACATGTCAAGTTGATCGGTCAGTTAAAGTGATCATTCTAAACAGATAATTGGTGCTTATTAACTAAAGGCTTATAAATCAAGCATAGAGAATGGCATCACACAGTTTGGGATAGATTGGATTACTTGAACGCTTTGTCGTCTCTACTTCTGTCTCAAATTTTGTCAAAATATAGAAAATTTATCTAGCTTAACGTGGGCATTCAATTCGTATCATTATGAGTTCAAAACAAGAGGTATGGAAAATTTACTGCAGACATGTCAAATTGATCTGCCAGTTAATATGATTATTTTAAACTCATCATTGGTGCTCATTGAGTAAAAATTTATAAATGAAGCATAATGCATGGCATCAAACAGTTTTCAATAGATTGGATTACTTGGACGATTTGTGGTCTCTATTTCTGTCCCAAATTTTGTCAAAATATAGAAAATTGAGCTAGCTTAACATGGGTATTGGATTCGTGTCATTCTGAGCTCTAAACAAAAAGTTACGGATGATTTAGTGCAGACATGTCAAGTTCATCGGCCCGTTAAAGTGATTATTCTAAAATGACCATTGATGCTCATTAAGTAAAGGCTTATAAATGAAGCATAAAGCATGACATCATGTAGTTTGGATAGATTGGATTACTTAGACGTTATGCCGTATCTAGGTTTGTCTCAAATTTTGTCACAATATTGAAAATTGAAATAGCTTAATATGGGCATTGGATTGGTATAATTCTTAGAAATAAATAAAAAGTTATGGACGATTTAGTCCATACATGATAAGTTGATCGGCCAGTTAAAATGATCATTCTAACCTGATCATTAGTGTTCATTGAGTATAAGCTTATAAATGAAAAATAATGCATGGCATCACGCACTTAAGGATTGATTGGATTAATTGGGCGCTTTGTCGTATCTATTTCTATCTTAAATTTTGGCACAATATAGAAATTGAGCTAGTTAAACGTGGGCATTGGATTCGTGTCATTCTGAGCTCTAAATCAAATGTTACGAGCGATTTAGTGCGGACATGTCAAGTTGATCGGCCAGTTAAAGTGATCATTCAAACTGATCAATTGTGCTCATTGAGTAAAGCATTACAAATGAAGCATAATGCATGGCATCACACAGTTTTGGATAGGTTGGATTATTTGGATGCTCTATCATCTCTATGTCTGTCTCAATTTTGTCAAAATATAGAGAACTTAGCTAGCTTAACGTGGGCAACTGATTCGTGTCATTGTGAGCTCTAAATCAAAAGTTATGGACGATTTAGTGCGGACGTGGCAAGTTGATTGGCCAGTTAAAGTCATCATTCTAAACTTATCATTGGTGCTCATTGAGTAAAGGCTTATAAATGAAGCATAATGCATGACATCACATAGTTTTCGATAGATTGGATTACCTGGACGCTTTGTCGCCTCTATTTCTGTCTCAATTTTGTCAAAATATAGAGAATTGAGCTAGCTTAACGTGCGCAATGGATTCATGTCATTCTGAGCTCTAAATCAAAAGATACGGACGATTTAGTGTGGAGATGTCAAGTTGATCGACCAGTTAAAGTGACTATTCTAAACTGATCATTGGTGCTCAATAAATAAACGCTAATAAATTAAGCATAACGCATGGCATCATGCAATTTGGATAGACTGGATTACTTGGAAGCTTTGTTGTATCTCGTTCTGTCTCAGTTTTTGTCACAATATTGGAAATTAAAATAGCTTAATATGGGCATTGGATTTGTATAATTCTGAGCTATAAATCAAAAGTTATGGATAATTTATTGCAGACATGACAAGTTGATCGGACAGTTAAAATGATCAATCTAAACTGATCATTGGAACTCATTGAGTAAAAGTATATAAATGAAAAATAATGCATGGCATCACGCACTTTAGGATGGATTGGATTACTTGGGCGCATTTTCGTATCTAATTCTGTCTTAGATTTTGTCACAATATTGAAATTGAGCTACATTAACGTGGCCAATGCATTCGTGTCATTCCGAGCTCTAAATCAAATATTATGGATGATTTAGGTAAGATATGTCAAGTTGATCGGCCAGTTAAAGTCATCATTCTAAACTGATCATTGGTGCTCATTGAGTAAAGACTTATAAATGAAGCATAATGCATGGCATCACACTTTTTTGGATAGATTGGATTACGTGGACTCTTTTTGTATCTATTTCTATCTCAAATTTTTGTTACAATATAGAAAATTGAGCAAGCTTAACGTGGGCATTTGATTTGTGTGTTTTTGAGTTCTTAATCAAAAGTTACAAACGATTTCGTGCGTACATGTCAAGTTGATCAGCCAGTTAAAGTGATCATTCTAAACTGATCATTGGGGTTCATTAAGTAAAGGCTTATAAAGGAAGCATAAAGCATGGCATCACGCAGTTTGGGATAGATTGGATTACTTGGACGCGTTGTCGTCTCGATTTTTGTCTCACATATTTTCAAAATATAGAGATATGAGCTAGATTAACATGGACATTGATTTTGTGTCATTCGGAACTATAAATCAAAAGTTTATAGGCTGTTAAAGTGATCATCTAAACTGATCACTGGTGCTCATTAAGTTAAGGCTTATAAATGAAGCCTAAAGAATGGTGTCAGACAGTTTGAGATGGATTGGATTACTTGGACTCTGTGTCGTCTCTACTTCCGTCTCCAATTCTGTCAAAATATAGAAAATTTATCTAGCTTAACGTGGGCATTGGATTCGTGTCATTATTAGCTCAAAATCAAGAGTTATGGATGATTTAATGCGGACATGTCAACTTGATCGGCCAGTTAATATGATTATTCAAAACTGATCATTGGCGCTCATTGATTAAAGGCTTATAAATGACGCTTAATGCATGGCATCACAAATTCTTCCAATGATTGGATTACTTGGACGCGTTGTCGTCTCTACTTCTGTTTCAAAATTTTCGAAATATAGAAAATTGAGCTAGCTTAACGTGGGCATTGGATACGTGTCATTCTGAGCGCTAAATCAAAATTACGGACGATTTATAGTGGTCATGTCAAATTTATTGGCCAGTTAAAGTGATCATTCTAAACTGATCATTGGTGCTCATTGAGTAAAGGCTTATAAATGAAGCATAACGCATGGCATCACGCAGTTTGGGATAGATTGGATTACTTGGATGCTTTGTGGTCTCTATTTCTGTCTCAAATTTTTTCAAAATATAGAAAATTGAGCTAGCTTAAAGTGGCAATTAAATTCGTATCATTCTAAGCTATAAATAAAAAGTTACAGACGATTTATTGCAGACATGTCAAGTTGATCGGCCAGTTAAAATGATCATTATAAATTGATCATTGGTGTTCATTGAGTAAAGGCTTGTAAATGAAGCATAATGCATGGCATCAAGCAGTTTAGATAGATTTGATTACTTGAATGCTTTTTTGTCTCTATTTATGTCTCATATTTTGACAAATTATAGAAAATTGAGCTAGCTTAACGTGAGCATTGGATTCGTTTCATTCTGAGCTCTAAATCAAAAGTTGGAGACGATTAAGTACGAACATGTCAAGTTGATCAGCCAGTTAAAGTGATCATTCTAAATGGATCATTGGTGTTCATTGAGGAAAGGCTTATAAAAGAAACATAATGTATGGCATTACACAGTTTTGGATAGATTGGATTACTTGGATGCTTTGTCATATCTGTTTCACTCTCAAATTTTGTTAGAACAGAGAAAATTGAGTTAGCTTAACGTGGGCATTGGATTCGTTTCATTCTAATCTCTAAATCAAAAGTTACGGATGATTTAATACGGACATGTCAAGTTGATCGGCCAACTAAAGTGATCATTCTAAACTGATCATTGGTGCTCATTGAGTAAACGCTTATAAATGAAGCATAAGGCATATGGCATCACGCAGTTCGGGATAGATTGGATTACTTGGACGCTTTGTCATATCTCGTTCTGCCTCAATTTTTGTCACAATATTGAAAATTGAGGTAGTTTAATGTGGGCATTGGATTCGTGTCATTATGAACTATAAATCAAAAGTTATGGACGATTAAGTGCAGATATGACAAGTTGATCGGCCAGTTAAAATGATCATTCTAAACCTCATTGGTGCTCAAAGCTTATAAATGAAAAATAATACATGGCACCACGCAGTTTGGGATGGATTGGATTACTTGGACGCTTTGTCGTATTTATTTTTGTCTTAAATTTTGTCACAGTATAGAAATTGAGCTAGCTTAACGTGGGCATTGGATTTGTGTATTTCTGAACTCTAAATCAAATGTTATGGACGATTTACTGCATACATGTCAAGTTGATCATCCAATTAAAATGATCATTCTAAAATGATCATTGGTGCTCATTAAGTAAAGCCTTATAAATGAAGCTTAGATATTGGCGTCACATGGTTTGGGATGCATTGGATTACTTTGACGCTTTGTCGACTTGACATGTGTGCACTAAATCGTCTATAACTTTTGATTTATAACTCAATTATACGAATTCAATGCCCATGTTAAGCTAGCTCAATTTCTATATTGTGACAATATTTAAGACAGAAATAGATACGACAAAGCATCTAAGTAATCCAATCCATCCTAAAGTGCGTAATGCCATGCATTATTTTTCATTTATAAGCTTTTACTCAATGAGCACCAATAATAAGTTTAGAATGATCATTTTAACTATGGGATCAACTTGTCATGTGTGCAATAAATCTTCTATAACTTTTGATTTATAGCTCAGAATTATATGAGTACAATGCCCATATTAAGCTATTTCAATTTTCAATATTGTGACAAAATTTGAGACAGAACTATATACAACAAAGCGTCCAAGTAATCAAATCTATCCAAAATGTGTGATGCCATGTTTTATGATTCATTTATAAGCCTTTACTCAATGAGCACAAATGATCAGTTTAGAATGATCAATTTAACGGCCTGTCAACTTGACATGTTCGATCTGAATTGTCCGTAAATTGATTTAGCTCTAAAAATGACACGAATCCAATGCCTACGTTAAGCTAGCTCAATTTCCTATATTGTGACAAAATTTGAGACAGAACTAGATATGTCAAAGCATCCAAGTAATCCAATCTATCCAAAATTGTATAATGCAGTGCATTATGCTTCATTGATAAGCCTTTACTCAGTGGACACCAATGATCAGTTTTGAATGATCACTTTAACTAGCCGATAAACTTGACATGTCCGCACTAAATCATTTGTAACTTTTGATTAAGAGATCAGAATGACATGAATCCAATACCCACGTTAAGCTAGCTCAATTTTCTATATTGTAAAAAAAATTTGGAGCAGAAGACCAAAAAGCGTCCAAGTAATCCAATATATCCCAAATTGCGTACTGCCATGCTTAATGCTTCATTTATAAGCTTTTACTTAATGAGCACCAATGGTCAGCTTAAAATGATCACTTAAACTGTCCGATCAACTTGACATGTCTGTAATAAATCGTCCTAAAGTTTTGATTTATAGCTCAAAAACACAGGAATCCAATGCCCATTTTAAGCTAGTTCAATTTTCTATATTGTAACAAAATATTGAAACACAAATAGATATGACAAAGCGTCCAAGTCATCCAATCTATCCAAAATTGTGTGATGTCATGCATTATGCTTCATTTATAAGAACTCAATGAGCACCAATGATCAGTTTAGAATGATCACTTTAACTTGCCGATAAACTTGACATGACCGCACTAAATCGTCCATAACTTTTTATTTAGATCTCAGAATGACACGAATCCAATGCCCATGTTAAGCTAGCTCAATTTTCTATTTCTAACAAAATTTGAGACAGAAATAGAGACGACAAAGCATCCAAGTAATCTAATCAATCCAAACTGCTTTATGTCATGCATTATGCTTCATTTATAACCCTTTACTTAATGAGAATCAATGATCAGTTTAGAATGATCACTTTAACTGGCCGATGAACTTGACATGTTCGTACTAAATCGTCCCAAACTTTTTATTTAGAGCTCTGAATGAATCGAATCCAATGTCCATGTTAAGCTAGCTCAAATTTACTTTATTGTGACAAAATTTGAGACAAAAGTAGATATGATAAATCGTCCAATTAATCCAATCTATTCAAAATTGTGTGATGCGATGCATTAGACAATTTGACTTTAGAATGATCACTTTAACTGGCCGCTCAATTTGACATGTCCGCACTAAATCATATGTAACTTTTGATTTAGAGATCAGAATGACACCAAACCAATGCCCACGTTAATCTAGCTTAATTTTCTATATTTTGACAAAATTTAGAACAGAAATAGAGACGACAAAGTGTCCAAGTAAACCAATGTATCCCAAATTGCGTGCTGCCATGCTTTATGCTTCATTTATAACCCTTTACTTAATGAGCACCAATGATCAGTTTAAAATCATCACTTTAACTACCCGATCAACTTGACATGTCTGCACTAAATCGTCCAGAACTTTTGATTTAGAGCTCAGAAACACACGAATCCAATGCCCATAATAAGCTTGCTCAATTTTCTATATTGTAACGAAATTTGAGACAAAGCTAGATGCGACAAAGCGTCCAAGTAATCCAATATATCCAAACTGTGTGATGCCATGCATCATGCTTCATTGATAAGCCTTTACTATATGGGCACCAATTATCCATTCAGAATTATCACTTTAACTAGCAGATCAACTTAACATGTCCGCACTAAATCGTCCGTAAATTTTGATTTATAGTTAAGAATGACACGAATCCAAAGCCCACGTTAAACTAGCTCAATTTTCTATATTTATACAAAATTTGAGACATAAATTGATACGACAAAGCACCCAACCTATGTGATTCCATACATTACACTTCATTTATAAGCATTTACTCAATGAGCATCAATGATCGAATTAGAATGATGACTTTAACTGGCCGATCAACTTGATATGTCCACACCAAATCGTCCATAACTTTTGATTTAGAGCTCAGAATGACACGAATAAAATGCCCACGTTAAGCTAGCTTAATTATATATATTGTGATAAAATTTGAGACAGAAATCGAGACGAGAAAGCATCCAAGTAATCCAATCTATCTAAACTGCTTGACGCTATGCATTACGTTTCATTTATAAGCCTTTACTCAATGAACACCAATGATCAGTTTAGAATGATCACTTTAATTGGCCGATCAACTTGACATGTTCGTACTAAATCATCCCTAAGATTTTATTTAGAGCTATGAATGACACGAATGCAATGCCCATGTTAATCTAGCTCAATTTTCTATATTGTAACAAAATTTGAGACATAAGTTGATGTGACAAAGCATCCAAGTAATCCAATCTATTCAAAACTGTGTGATGTGATGCATTATGCTTCCTTGATAAGCCTTTACTCAATGGGCACCAATGGTCAGTTTAGAATGATCACTTTAACTGACCGATCAACTTGACATGTCCGCACTAAATCATCTGTAACTTTTGATTTAGATATTAGAATGACATGAATCCAATGACCACGTTAAGCTAGCTAAGTATTCTATATTTTGACAAAATTTGGAGCAAAAATAGAGACGACAAAGCGTCCAAGTTATCCAATCTATCCCAAATTGCGTGCTGCCAAGCTTTATTCTTCATTTATAAGCCTTCACTTAAGGAGCACCAATGATCAGTTTAGAATGATCACTTTAACTGGCTGATCAACTTTACTTAATGAGCACCAATGATCACTAAATCGTCCATAACTTTTGATTTAGAGCTCAGAATAAGATGAATCCAATGCCCACTTTAAGCTTGGTCAATTTTCTATATTGTAACAAAATGTGAGATAGAAATAGATATGGCAAAGCGTCCAAGTAATCCAATCTATCAAAAACTATATTATGCCATGCATTATGCTTCATTTTACTCAATGAGCACCAATGATCAGTTTAGAATGATTATTTTAACTGGCCGATAAACTTGACATGTCCCCACTAAATCGTCTGTAACTTTTGATTTATAGCTCAGAATGACACGAATCCAATACCCACATTAATCTAGCTTAATTTTCTATATTTTGATAAAATTTGAGAAGGAAATAAGGACGACAAAGCGTACAAGTAATCCCATTCATCCAAACTGGTTGATGTCATGCATTACGCTTCATTTATAAGCTTTTACTTAATGAGCACCAATGAGATGTTTAGAATGATCATTTTAACTGGCCGATCAAATTGACATGACTACAATAAATCGTCTGTAACTTTTGATTTAGAGATCAGAAGGACACAAATCCAATGCCCACCTTAAGCTAGCTCAATTTTATATATTGTGAAAAAATTTGAGATAGACCTAGATACGCCAAAGCGTCCAAGGAATCCAATCTATCTCAAACTACGTGATACCATGCATTATGTTTCATTTATAAGCCTTTATTCAATGAACACCAATGATCATTCTAGAATAATCATATTAACTGGTCGATCAACCTGACATGTCTGCACTAAATCATCCATAAATTTTGATTTAGAGCTCAAAATAACACGAATCCAATGTAACATTAAGCTAGCTAAATTTTCTATATTTTGACAAAATTTGAGACAGAAATAGAGACGACAAAGCGTCCAAGTAATCCAATCCATCCAAACTGCTTGATGTCATCAATTATGCTTCATTTATAAGCCTAAAATTAATGAGCACCAATTATCAGTTTAGAATCATCACTTTAATTCACCGATCAACTTGACATGTCTGCACTATATCTTGTGTGGCTTTCAATTTAGAGCTCAGAAACACACAAATCCAATGCCATAATAAGCTTGCTGAGTTTTTTTATATTGTAACGAAATTTGAGACAAACCTAGATACTACATAGCGAGGAAGTAATCGAATCTATCCAAAACTGTGTGATGCCATGCATTATGCTTCATTGATAAGCATTTTCTTAATGAGCACCAATTATCAGTTGAGAATGATCACTTTAACTGGCCGATAAACTTGACATGTCCACACTAAATAATAACACGAATCCAATGCCAACATTAAGCTAGCTCAATTTTCTATATTTTGACAAAATTTGAGGCAGAAATAGATACAACAAAACATCAAAGTAATCCAATCCATCCCAAAACTGCGTGATGCATTATTTTTCATTTATAACCTTTTACTCAGTGAGCACCAATGATCAGTTTAAAATTATCATTTTAATTGGCCGATCAACTTGTCATGTCTGCACTAAATCGTCCATAACTTTGATTTAGAGCTAAGAATGACACGAATCCAATGCCAACGTTAAGCTAGCTCAATTTTATATATTGTAACAAAATTTGAGACAGAAATATATACGACAAAGCGTTCAAGTAATACAATCTATCCAAAACTGTGTGATGCCATGCAATATGCTTCATTTATAAGCCTTTACTAAATGAGCACCAATGATCAGTTTAGAATTATCACTTGAACTGGCCGATCAACTTGACATGTCTATACTAAATCGTACGTAACTTTAGATTTATAGCTCCGAATGATATGAATCCAATGTTCACGTTAAGCTAGCTCAATTTTCTATATTTTTGACATAATTTGGGCGAGAATTAGAAAAGACAACGTGCCCAAGTAATCCAGTCTATCCTAACTACTTTATGTCATGCATTATGCTTCATTTATAAGCCTTTAATTAACGAGCACCAATGATTAGTTTAGAATGATCACTTTGTACGATACGATAAAGCGTCCAAGTATTCTAATTTATCCAAAAATGTATGATGCCATGCAATATGCTTCATTTATAAGGCTATACTCAATGGGAACCAATGATCGGTTTAGAATTATCACATTAACTGGCCAATCAACTTGACATGTCTGCACTAATTGTTTGTAACTTTTGATTCAAAGCTCAGAATGACACGAATCGAATGCCCGCGCTATGCTACATCAATGTTAAATATTTTCACAAAATTTGAGACAAAAATAGAGATGAAAAAGCGTCCAAGTAATCCATTCTATCCCGAAATGTGTGATGCCATGCTTTATGCTTTATCTATAAGCCCTTACTTAATGAGCACCAATGATTATTTTAGAATTATCACTTTAACTGGCCGATAAACTTGACATATCCACACTAAATCGTCCGTAACTTTTGATCTAGACCTCAGGAACACACGAATCCAATGCACACGTTAAGATAGCTCAATTTTCTATATTGTGGCAAAATTTGAGACAAAATACAGATGAAAAAGCGTCCAAGTAATCCAATACATTCCAAACTGTGTGATGCCATGCATTATTTTTCATAAATAAACTTGTACTCAATGAGCACCAATGATTAGTTCAGAATGATCATTTTAACAGGTCGATCAATTTTGATGTCTGCACTAAATCGTCCATACCTTATGATTTATATCTCAGAATGACACAAATTCAATCCCACACTAATCTAGTTCAATTTTCTATATTGTTACAAAATTTGAGACAGGACTAGAAACGAGAAAGCGACAAAGTAATCCAATCTATCCAAAACCGTGTAATACAATCAATTATTCTTCAGTTATAAGGCTTTACTCAATGGGCACCAAAGATCAGTTTAGAATGATCACTTTAACTGGCCGATCAACTTGACATGTACTCACTAAATCGTTCGTAATTTTTTTATTTATAGATCAGATTGACACTAATCCAATGCCCACGTTAAGGTAGCTCAATTTGCTATATTTTTAAAAAGTTTGAGACTGAAATAGAGACTACAAAGCATCCAAGCAATCCAATCTATCCAAACTGCTTGATGCCATGCATTATGCTTCATTTCTAAGCCTTTACTTAATTGGCACCAATGATCAGTTTAGAATGATCATTTTAACTGGCCGATCAACTTGACATGTCCGGACTAAATCGTCCAACACTTTTGATTTTGAGCTCGGAAACACACGAATCCAATGCCCCTATAAGCTACCTCAATTTTCTATATTCTTATAAAATTTGAGACAAAAATAAAGACCACAAAGCGTACAAGTAATCCAATCTATCCAAAACTGTGTGATTCCATGCATTATGCTTCATTTATAAGCCTTATTCAATGGGCACCAAAGATCAATTTAAAATGCTCACTTTAACTGGCCGATCAACTTGACATATCCGCACCAAATCGTTCGTAACTTTTTATTTAGAGCTCAGAATGACACGAATCCAATGCCCACGTTAAGCTAGCTCAGTTTGCTATATTTTTAAAAATTCGAGACAGAAATAGAGGCGACAAAGCATCCAAGTAATCCAATCTATCTGTGATGGCATGCATTATGCTTCATTTATAAGCGTTTACTCAATGAGCACCAAAGATCATTTTAGAATGATCATATCAACTGGCCGATCAACTTGACATGAACACACTAAATCGTCCGTAACTTTTGATTTAGAGCTCAGAAAGACAGAACTAGATACGAAAAAGCGTTCAAGTGATCCAATCTATCCAAAACTGTGTGATGTCATGCATTATGCCTTTTTATAAGCCTTTACTCAATGAGCACCAATGTTCAGTTTAGAATGATTACTTTAACTGGCCGATCAACTTGACATGTCTCCACTAAATCGTTTGTAACTTTTGATTTAGAGCTCAAAATGACACGAATACAATGCCCACTTTACGCTATTCAATTTTCTATATCTTGAGAAAAATTGATCCAGAAATAGAGATGAAAAAGCATCCATGTAATCCATATATCCATACTGCTTGATGCCATGCGTTATGCTTCATCTCTAAGCCTTTACTTAATGAGAACCAATGATCAATTTAGAATGATCAGTTTAACTGGCCGATCAACTTGACATGTTCGCATTAATCATCCGTAACTGTTGATTTAGAGCTCAGAATGACACGAATCAAATTCCCACGTTAAGCTAGCTCAATTTTGTGACAAAATTTGAGACAGAACTAGATACGATAAAGCGTCCAAGTAATCCAATTTATCCAAAACTGTGTGATGCCATGCAATATGCTTCATTTATAAGCCTTTACTCAGTGGGCACCAACAATCAGTTCAGAATGATCACTTTAACTAGCCGATCAACTTGACATGTCCGAACTAATCGTCCGTAACTTTATTTAGAGCTCGGAATGACAAGTATCCAATGCCCACGTTATTGTAGCTCAATTTTCTATATTGTAAAAAAATTGAGAGAGAAATAGATACGACAAAGCATTCAAAAATTCAATCTATCCCAAGCTCCACGATGCCCTGAATTATGCTTCATTTATAAGCCTTTACTCAATAAGCACAATTTCTCCATTCGAATTATATTTTGGATGCCATCTCATGGGATTTGCCATGTGTTCAAATTAATATAACCTCTTTAACCTCTTTGTTAACGGCAAATACCATATCCATTTATGCGGAATAGGTACTTTGCCGCTTGTCTCTTGAAATCGAGGTTGGTGACAAAATTGGCAGTTCATGCGGTTTTCATCATTTCTCTAATAGATCATGCAGTTGTCAATACATAGATCGATCATCAGAAACAGCAATCCAAGACCAGCTACAAGTTTTTGAACCTCGTTATATGAAGCAGGTGCAATATTATCTTCAGGTAATATATCTCTTACAAAATGAGCTATCGCATTCACACAATCTTCAGCCAAGTTGAAATCCGTCTTTATTGTCATCAACCTGCTTGCAGTAGATAAAGGCGATAATCCATCTCTACATCCTTTATACAAAGGCTGTTTGGATGCATCTAACATATCAAAAATTTCCGGGCTTCCAAATTAAGTTCTTCTATTCTACTCCTATCTTCAATGTACGATACTCTTTGTTCACGAAACGCATCATTCACCATCTGAACAGTACCTCCGCTTATATCAACTTGTGATGCCGGTTCCTCTACCATAAAATTAGTATTATCTAACCCTTTTGAAGTACTACCATAATGCATCGTAGTGCAAACGTCGGGATTTATCGATGGAACACCAATGAGATAATTTCCCTCAGTAGTCCATCAGAAAACCGTCTGATACAAGCCTCGATTCAAGGCTTATATGCGCGTGGGCTGTTTGGAGAAGGTTAGGTGAGAAACTCGACCTTAGACTTCTTGGATAGGGGTTTTGGATTGGTATTCGATGGAAAGGTGAAGTGAACCAGACGAGGGGTGATGAACCTCGTGATAAATCACAAACTTAGAGCTAGGAGGGCTGGTCTCAACTAGATTCTAAGCGCACAAGATTCTTGAGAGAAAACTTGTTGGAAGAAAAGTTCTACTTTATTAATATCAAAAAGGTTGTCGAACTACAATGCTGGAATGAGCCTTATTAATATGCTCGACAGCTTGACATACTAGGGTCGACTCAAATAAGAAAAGGAAAATTTACAAACGTGCACAAAAGGAAAAGATACAAAAGTGTATAATCGAATAAGGACCTATTCCTAAAATGTCTTTGACTCAATAAATGTAAATATTCTAGATCCTACCCTGCAAAACAGAAAGAGGCAAATATTCTTATTGAAAACTTACCTTACTTACCTCACTGCCAAGAAATGGAAGGTGGCCGTCCTTGTGGCATGCACGCGCCTTGCTCCTAGTCTTCGACTTGGAGTAGGGTTAAGAATCTTTGGGCCCTGACCTCTCTTGCCACTAAAGCCCAAGTCTCTGATGTCCCTTGTGTTGTTGAGAAGCCTTTGGACTCTACTTTGCTCTTCTGGCCCATTGTCCTTAGCTGATCTTCCTCTAGGAGCTTGTCGACCCATAAGCTGAATTTGTGGAAGAGTGCCCTTGATCTACTTCTTGTCATTGCTCCTTGAGGTACCACTGGTGTAGAGACTTCCTCTAGATGCGTGTCCTGGAGCTGGTAGCTCATCTGGTCTGAGTCTTCTTGTGTAGAAGTGGAAATGCGCGTGTACTCGGCTGGATCGGCTGTAACGGCTGGATTGTGCGAGGTACTGGCCAGAATGCTTTCAGGACGGGCCAAGTTGATCCCGGAGTCGGTGGCATCACCAAGGGGACCGGCGGTGTCATCCACGTCGCCACCAAGGTTGCCGGAAGCTTGGGCCTCTCTGCCGGAAATGCTGACCGGTCTGGTCCTATTGGTCGAGGGTCCGGCGGTACTACTTGGTCCGGCAGATGTGCCAAATGGCCCGGCTGTCTCGGGCAAGCTTCCTGGTCGGCCAGTCTGGTCTCCTGGCTGGATGTACGACCTGATGTTGTCATCATCCCCTCCTCTTCAGTAGGTTTTGTCCTCAAAACTAGTTCATCT
>JAEVFF010000857.1:93282-106832 GCA_018901945.1 Pugionium dolabratum
CGGCCAAGTTGATCCCGGAGTTGGTGGCATCACCAAGGGGACCGCCGGTGTCATCCACGTCACCACCAAGTGTGCCAGAAGCTTGGGCCTCTCCGTCGGCAATGCTGACCGGTCTGGTCCTATTGGTCGAGGGTCCGGCGGTACTGCTTGGTCCGGCAGACGTGCCAGATGGTCCGGCTGTCTCGGGCAAGCTTCCTGGTCGGCCAGTCTGGTCTCCTGGCTGGATGTACGACCTGATTTCCTCATCATCCCCTCCCTCTTCAGTAGGTTTTGTCCTCAAAACTGGTTCATCTGCATGGAAAGGGGCTAAGTCAGTTACGTTGAACGTGTTGGACACATTAAACTCACCTGGGAGCTCGATCTGGTAGGCGTTGTTGTTGATCCTCTCAAGCACTCTGAATGGTCCATCTCCTCTTGGTGCTAGCTTGGAACTCCTTTGGTTTGGGAACCTCTCCTGCCGTAGGTGTAGCCACACCCAATCGCCTGGTTGAAAGATCACCTCCTTTCTTCCCTTGTTGGCATGAGTCACGTACTGTCCGGTCCTCTTCTCCAAGTTTTCTGCTACCTTCTGGTGTAATCTCCTTATGAACTCTGCCTTGGATGCTCCGTTGAGGTTGGTCATCTCAGCTGGTGGTAGTGGTGTTTGCTCCAATGGGGTGAGAGGGTTGAAGCCGTATACCACTTCAAATGGTGTCTTCTTGGTTGCTGAGTGCACGGCTCGGTTGTAAGCAAACTCTATGAATGGCAGGCACTCCACCCAAGTCTTTAGGTTCTTCCCTAGTGTAGTCCTGAGAAGAGTTGATAGTGTCCTGTTGACAACTTCAGTTTGGCCATCGGTTTGAGGATGGCAGGTGGTAGAGAAGAGTAGCTTCGTGCCTAGCTTCCTCCAAAGGGTCCTCCAGAAATGGCTGAGGAACTTGGTGTCCCTGTCTGATACGATGGTCCTTGGCACTCCATGAAGCCGTACTATCTCCCTGAAGAACAGCTCAGCTGTTTGCGTGGCATCATTGACATTGGCACATGGGATGAAATGTGCCATCTTGGAGAATCTGTCCACCACTACAAAGATTGCATCTTTGTGGTTGATCTTGGGCAGACCTAGAACAAAATCCATCGAGATGTCCACCCATGGATGTGTTGGTATGGGCAGTGGGAGATACAACCCGTGAGGTTGCACTCGGGACTTTGCCTTCTTGCAAGTGATGCATCTTGCACAATGAGCTTCTACTGTCCTCTTGATGTGTGGCCAGTAGAAGTGCTCCTTGACCACTGCTAGAGTCTTGTCGACACCAAAGTGGCCCATGAGTCCTCCTCCATGAGCTTCTCGGATGATAAGCTCCCTTAATGATCCTTGTGGTATGCACAACCTTCTCTCTCGGAACAAGAATCCCTCATGGATGTAAAACTTGCCATGACTCCCTGTGCCACACTCCTTGTAGCTCTCAGCAAAGTCAGGATCATCCTTGTATAGGTCCTTGATGTGCTCGAATCCTAGGACCTTTGCCTCCATGGTTGATATCAAGGCAAACCTCCTTGATAGTGCATCGGCTACCACATTGTCTTTGCCCTTCTTGTACTTGATGACGTACGGGAAGGTCTCTATGAACTCCATCCACCTGGCATGTCTCCTCTTGAGATTGGTTTGCCCTCTGAGGTGTTTGAGAGTCTCGTGATCAGTGTGGATCACAAAATCCTTGGACAGCAAGTAATGCTGCCAAGTCTCCAATGCTCGGACAAGGGCATAAAGCTCCTTGTCATAAGTGGGGTAGTTCAGTGAGGCACCACCTAGCTTCTCACTGAAGTATGCCACTGGTCTCCCTCCTTGGGTTAGCACTGCTCCTATGCCTATTCCAGAGGCATCACACTCCACTTCAAACGTCTTGTTGAAGTCGGGCAGGACTAGCACTGGTGCATGTGTAAGGCTGTCCTTCAAGGCCTGGAATGCCTTCTCCTGAGCTTCTCCCCAGCTGAATCCCACGTTCTTCTTCACTACTGCCGTCAATGGTGAGGCAATACTGCTGAAGTTGGGCACGAATCTCCTATAGAAGCTGGCCAGTCCGTGGAAGCTCCTTACTTGGCTGATGTTGCCTGGTGTTGGCCATTCTTGTATGGCTCGAATCTTCTCTTCATCAACCTGTAGGCCCTGTGAACTTACAACAAAACCTAAAAAGACAAGTTTATCAGTACAAAAGATGCACTTCTTGAGATTGGCATAAAGCTCTTCTTGTCGAAGGGTTTTAAGTACCATCTCAAGATGTGTGAGGTGTTCCCGTAGGCACTTACTATAAACCAATATATCATCAAAGTAAACCACTACAAACTTACTGATGTACGCCCTAAGAACTTGGTTCATAAGGCGCATGAAGGTGCTTGGGGCATTAGTCAAGCCAAATGGCATGACTGTCCACTCGTAGAGCCCTTGCTTTGTCTTGAAAGCAGTCTTCCACTCATCACCTTCCTTCATTCTTACCTGGTGGTATCCACTTTTGAGGTCTATCTTGGAGAAGGCCGTGGCTCCACTCAGCTCATCTAGCATGTCATCCAGTCGTGGTATTGGATGCCTATACTTGACTGTGATGTTGTTGATGGCTCGGCAGTCCACACACATGCCCCAAGTCCCATCCTTTTTGGGCACTAGCAGCACTGGTACAGCACATGGACTGGGGCTCTCTCGAACATATCCTTTCTCCAGGAGCTCCTTGACTTGCTTCTCAAGCTCTTTGGACTCCTCTGGACTCATCCGGTAGGCTGGCCAGTTGGGCAGGGCTGCTCCGGGCACTAGATCGATCTGGTGTTCTATGCCACGTAAAGGAGGCAAGCCTGCTGGTATCTCCTCTGGAAATACATCCTGGAATTTGTTGAGGAGAGTTTCTACTTCAGGAGGTAGCTCTACCTGTCCCTGTTCTACACTCAATACGTCTTTGAAGACCATTAGTAACATTAAATCCTTCGAGGCTAAAGCTCTCCGGACATGGCTTGGTTGAATAAGAAAATTAGACTTGAATAAGTTTCTTTTCCTTACTAATTTGGAGTTGTAACTCATGTACCTGGCAGGTGTAAGAGGAGCCAAGCTGACCTTTCTTTTGTCATGCACAAAAGTGTAGAGATTGGTTCGGCCATCATGCCTGGTCTCTTTGTCAAACTGCCATGGTCTTCCTAGCAGAAGATGGCCAGCTTGCATGGGCACCACGTCGCACACGACTTGGTCTTGGTACTTGCCCACACTGAATGGCACAGTGACTTGCTCATGGATCTTGAGCTCCACTTTGTCATCCAGCCATCTCAGTCTATATGGTCGAGGATGCCTTGTCTTCTCTAGACCTAGCTTATCAAGCATATATGCACTAGCAACGTTAGTGCAAGAACCACCATCTATGATGAGGTTACATACCTTGCCCTTGATGGTGCAACGGCTCTGGAAGATGTTCTCCCTTTGGATAGTGTCTGAAGGATCCACCATTGCACTGAGGATGCATCTAGTGACCAGCCCTTCCCCCACATCAGGGTACTCAATGTCACTATATTCCTCTTCTGGTTCATAGTCCTCTTCATCTTGGGACTCATATTCTCCAGCCTCCGTAATCAGCATGACCCGGTTGTTTGGGCACTCCCTTCAGATGTGTCCACGTCCCCTACACTTGAAACAAGTGATCTCACGTGATCTCTGAGGGTTAGAAGACTTACTAGGCTCTCTCTGGTCACGGATGGGTTCAGGAGGCTTGCTCTTGAACCTTGACTCGATCTCTATGCTCTTGCCTTTGTCTAGGGGCTTGGGCATGTTGCTTGGTGCCCAAGGTGTCTTAGGCTTGCTGCGGATGTCTTGGCTCTTACGTTTGATGTGCTGCTCAGCCTGGACAGATAGGTGGAAAAAGTCTTTGAAGTCATTGTAGATTTGCCTTTCCACCTTGCGGCTGATTCTTTCTTGGAGTCCATCCAAGAATTGTGCCATCAATGCTTCTTCATAATCATTGAGCTCCAATCTGTTCCTTAGCTTCTCGAACTCTTCATAGTACTCCTCTACTGATCTGGTACCCTGCTTAAGAGTACGAAACGACGTTGCAAGTCCCTATGAAAGTAAGGTGGAACAAACCTTTGTCGCATGACATCCTTCATGTCGACCCATGAGTCTATGGGCCTCATTCTTTTCCTCCTTCGGTCAGATACCTCACGATCCCACCAGATGAGGGCATTGTCCGTGAGTTATGCTACTGCCATTGAGACTCTCCTAGGCCCTGGTTGGTTGTAATGATCAAAGATATGATCCATTCTTCTCTCCCAATCTAGGTAAGCCTCGGGGTCTACTTTTTCTGCAAAACTTGGAGGAGTTAGCTTAACATCAGGATGAGTTACCCGGTTGTAGGCGTGTTCATCTCCATCCTCATGATGTCTAGGAGGCATCCTTGGTCTCTGGTGATGTCCATATGGCTCGAAGCCATCACCTTCTGCCTCTGGTTACCGTGGAAGTCCTCTCGGCCTATGGTGATAGTTATGAGGTTGTGCGTCCTTATCTCCATCTGGCTTGGGCTCTTCCTGTTCGTGCCGTATCCTAAGGTGCTCAGGACCCTCAGCATGATCTTGCTCAGCTCTCACGTGTCTTATGGCCTGGAATCTCACAGGCCTCTCCACGCGCTCCAACCTCTCGCCTATTGATGTGAGTTGCATTTGGAGGGTGGTGAACATGGCCATTGTGGCCTCGGCTGCATCTTTATTCTCTTCTGCCATTGTGCTACAAGAAAGAAACACAAGTTATTTTGCTCCTAAGTGGATTAGGATGGTTTTCTTTTACAGGGAAATTCGAATTTGCAAAAAGGAAAAAGTTGAGAAAAAGGAAAAACCTGAAAAAAGGAAAGTTTAGAAAAATGGAAACTTCCTACAACTTGTGTTAGCTGTCCAATTCGAATTCTTTTGGTATTTTTCCTATTTTCTTTTTCTTTTCTTTTTAATTTAACTTAAAAATAAAGGAAATATGACTTAAACAAAAAGGAAAACGTGAATGGTAATGCAAAAGTGAATCTAAACCCTAGTGATACACATCGAAGGCTAGATGCACTCGGTTTGGAGTTTGACATTATTTTTTTGATTTTTCTTGAATGCGACTTAAACTAATGCAAGAACTAAAAACAAGACAAGCTAAAGGAAAAAAATAACCTGGTTTAGGAGCTTTAAGCTCTGATACCGAAATGGTACAAGCCTTGATTCCAGAATGTATGCGTGTGGGCTGTTTGGAGAAGTTTAGGTGAGAAACTCGACCTTAGACTTCTTGGATAGAGGTTTTTGGGTTGGTATTCGATGGAAAGGTGAAGTGAACCACACGAGGGGTGATGAACCTCGTGATAAATCACAAACTTAGAGCTAGGAGGGCTGGTCTCAACTAGATTCTAAGCCTACAAGATTCTTGAGAGAAAACTTGTTGGGGAAAAAAGTTCTATCTTTATTAATATCAAAAAGGTTGTCGAACTACAATGCTGGAAGGAGCCTTATTAATATGCTCGACAGCTTGACCTTCTAGGGTCGACCCAAATAAGAAAAGGAAACTTACAAAAGTGCACAAAAGGAAAAGTTGCAAAAGTGTATAATCGAAAAAAGCACCTATTCCTAAAATGTCTTTGACTCAATAAAAATAAATATTCTAGATCCTACCCTGCAAAACAAAAAGAGGCATATATTCGAATTGAAACTTACCTTAACTTACCTCATGGCCAAGAAATGGAAGGTGGCCGTCCTTGTGGCATGCACGCGACTTGCTCCTAGTCTTCGACTTGGAGTAGGGTTAAATATCTTTGGGCCCTGACCTCTCTTGCCACTAAAGCCCAAGTCTCTGATGTTCCTTGTGTTGTTGAGAACCCTTTGGACTCTAATTTGCTCTTCTGGCCCATTGTCCTTAGCTGCTCTTCCTCTAGAAGCTTGTCGACCCATAAGCTGAATTTGTGGAAGAGTGCTCTAGATCTGCTTCTTGTCATTGCTCCTGGAGGTACCACTGGTGTAGATACTTCCTCTAAGTGCATGTCCTGGAGCTGGTAGCTCATTTGGTCCGAGTCCTCTTGTGTAGAAGTGAAAATGCGCGTGTACTCGGCTGGATCGGCTGTACCGGCTGGATTGTGCGAGGTACTGGCCGGAATGCCTTCAGGACCGGCCAAGTTGATCCCGGAGTTGGTGGCATCACCAGAGGGACCGGCGGTGTCATCCACGTCGCCACCAAGTGTTCCGGAAGCTTGGGCCTCTCCGCCGGCAATGCTGGTTGCTTTGGTCTTTGTGGTCGAGAGTCCGACGGTACTGCTTGGACCGGCAGGCATGCCAGATGGTCCAGCTGTCTCGGGCAAGCTTCCTGGTCAGCCAATCTGGTCTCCTGGCTGGATGTACGACCTGATGTCCTCATCACTTGGCCTCTCTTGCCACTAAAGCGCAAGTCTCTGAAGTCCCTTGCAATGTTGAGAACCCTTTGGACTCTTCTTTGCACTTCTGGCCTAATGTCCCTTGTCGATCATCGTCTAGGAGCTTGTCGAGCCACAAACTGAATTTGTGGAAGAGTGCCCTTGATCTGCTCCTTGTCATTGCTCCTGGTGGCACCACTGGTATAGAGACTTCCTCTAGATGCATGTCTTGAAGCTGGTAGCTTATCTGGTCCAAGTCTCCTTGTGTAGACGTTGTAATGGTGGTGCACTTGGCTTGATCGGCTGTACCGGCTGGACTAAATGTCTTTTGAGCCGGCCAAGTTGATTCCAGAGCCGGCGGCATCACCAGTTGGACCAGCGGTGTCATCCACGTCGCCTCCAGTTGGGCCGGAGGTTTGGGCCTCTCCGCCGGCAATGTTGATCGGTCCGGCCCGGTTGGTCAAAGGTCCAGCGGTACCGCTTGGGCCGGCAGACGTGCCAAATGGCCCGGCTGTCTCAGGCAAGCTCCATGGTCGGCCAGTCTTTTCTCCTGGCTGGCCATACGACCTGATGTCCCCATCAAAGAGGAAGGCTACCAGCCTCACGGCTAAAACCCTAGGCCGAGAGGAAGAAGATGGCTAACAGCCATACGGTCACAACCAAAGACCAAGAATGCCTCCAAGGCACCCAGAAGATGAAGAGGACTATGCGTATAACTGTATAACTCATCAGGATGTTAAGCTAACCCCTCCAAGTTTTGCATGAAAAGTAGACCTTGAGGTCTATTTAGATTGGGAACGAAGAATGGATCATATCTTTGATCATGAAAACCAACCAGGGCCTAGGACAATCTCCATGGCAGTAGCACAACTCATGGACAATGCTCTAATATGGTGGGATAGTGATGTATCTGACCGGAGGAAGAAGAGGCTAAGGCCCGTAGATTCATGGATCCACATAAAAGACCTCATGAGACAAAGGTTTGTTCCATCCTATTTCCATAAAGATTTGCAACGACGTTTTTCGTACTCTTAAGCAGGGCACAATGTTAGTAGAGCAGTATTATGAGGATTTCAAAAGATTAAGGAAAAGGCTGGAGTTCAATGATGATGAAGAGGCATTGATGGCTCAGTTCTTGGATAGCTTGAAAGAGAGGATCAGCCGGAAGGTAGAAAGGCAAATCTACAGCGATTTAAAGGATCTTTTTCACCTCTTTGTCCAGCCTGAACAGTACATCAAACGCAAGAGCCAAGACCTACGAAATAGGCCTAAGACACCTTGGACACCAAGGAATGGCAGCAAGCCAATGGACAAAGGCAAGGGTCTTGAGATCGAGTCACGATTCAAGAGCAAGACCCCTGAACAAACTCGTGACCAACGAGAGCCAAGTAAGTCCGTAAACCCTCAAAAATCACGTGACATCACTTGTTTCAAGTGTACGGGATGCAGCCACGTCTCAAGAGAGTGCCCAAACAACCAAGTCATGTTGATCATATGGGGCTGGAGAGTACGAGTCTCAGGATGAAGAAGAGGTGGAATCAGAAGGAGAATTTGGTGATATAGAATATCCAGACGTGGGAGAAGTGTTGGTAACATGATGCATCCTAAGTGCAATGGTCGACCCATCCGAGACCATTCAAAGGGAGAACATCTTCCGCAGCCGATGCACCATCAAAAGAAAGGTATGTAACCTCATCATAGATGGTGGTTCTTGTACTAATGGGGCCAGTTCATATATAGTTGATAAGCTAGGTCTCGAGAAGACTAAGATCCCCGGCCATACCGGCTGAAATGGCTACATGACAAGGTCGAGCTCAAGATTTGATATAAGCCTTGAATCAAGGCCATAACACTCGCGGACTGGTTGGAGAAGATTAGGCGAGAAACTTGGCCTTAGGCTTCTAGATAGGGGTTTTCTGGTGGGTATTGGATGGAAGGGCGAATTGAACCACACGAGGAGTGATGAACCTCGTGATAAATCAGAACTTAGAATCTAGGAGGGCTGGTCTTGATTAGGGTTCTAAGCGATAGATTTTTAGGAGAAAAATTCATAGGAAAAAGTTCTATCATTATTAATGATCAAAAGTTTTCGAACTACAATGCTGAAGGAGCATTATTAATATGCTCGGCAGCTTTGACCTTCTAGGGTCGACCCAAATAAAAAAATGGAAAAGTTACAAAAGTGCATAAGGAAAATTACAAAAAGGAAATAACCATGAAAGGACAACTACCTAAATTGTTCTTGACTCAAAATGGAAAACTACTAATTCCTACCCTGCAAAACAGAAAAGGCAAGTATATAAATGAAAACTTACCTTTCTTACCTTTCTTTCAAGAAATAGAAGGTGGCCGACCTTGTGGGTTGCACGCGCCTAGCTCCTAGTCTTCAACTTGGAGTAGGGTTACGAAATGTTGGGGCTTGACCTCTTTTGCCACGAGAGCCCAAGTCTCTGGAGTCCTTTGCAATGTTGAGAAGCCCTTGGATTCTTCCTTGTAATCTTGGCCCAATACCCTTTGTCGTTGGTCTTCTAGGAGCTTGTCTACCCACAAGCTGAACTTGTAGAAGAGTGCCCTTATTCTGCTCCTTGTAATGGCTCCTGGTGGTACCACTGGTGTAGAGACTTCATCCAGGTTCATGCCTTCAAGCTGGTAGCTTAGTTGAGCCGAGTCTCCTTGTGTAGAGGTTGAAATGGTGGTGCAATCGCGTGAACCAGTTGGATTGTGCGTGGAGCTGGCCGAGTTGAGATCGGAGCCGGCCAGATCATTTTGTGAGCTGGCAGCATCACCAGTTAGGCCGGTGGTGTTTTTCACATCACCGCCAGTTGGGCTGGAGGTTTGGGTCTCTCCGCCGGAGAAGTTGGTCGGTCTGGCCCGGCTGATCATAGGGCCGGTGGTACCGCTTGGCCCAGCAGATGCGCCAAATGGCCTGACTGTATCGAGCAATCCTTATGGTCGGCCATTTTGGTCATCTGGCCAGCCAGATGATCTGATCTCCTCATCATCCCCTCCCCCTTAAGTAGGTTTTGACCTCAAAACTGGCTCATTTACAAGGAAAGAAGCTAAATCAGTCACATTGAATGTGTTAAACACATTAAACTCACCTGAAAGTTCAATCCAGTAGGCGTTGTTGTTAATCCTTTCCAGCACTCTGAATGGTCCGTCTCCTCTTGGGGCCAGCTTGGAACTCCTTAGGTTGGGGAACTTCTCTTTCTGTAGGTGTAGCCACACCCAATCACCTGGTTGAAAGATCATTTCTCTTCTCCCCTTGTTGACGTGAGTCACATACTGTACGGTCCTCTTCTCCAGGTTCTCTGCTACCTCCTGGGGTATCTTCTTGATGAATTCTGCCTTAGATGCTCCATTGAGGTTGGTCATTTCTGCTAGTGGCAGTGGTGTTTGCTCCAAAAGCGTTTGAGGGTTGAAGCCGTAGACCACTTCAAAAGGGGTCTTCTTTGTAGCTGAATTCACTGCTCGGTTGTAAGCAAACTCTATAAATGGCAGGCACTCCACCCATGTCTTGAGGTTCTTCCCTAGTGTGGTCCTGAGAAGAGTCGACAATGCCTGGTTGACTACTTCAGTTTGGCCATCGGTTTGAGAATGGCAGGTGGTAGAGAAGAGCAGCTTTGTGCCTAGCTTTTTCCAGAGGGTCCTCCAGAAGTGGTTTGAGGAATTTGGTGTCTCTGTATGACACGATGGTCCTTGGCACTCCATGAAATCGCATTACCTCCCTGAAGAACCGCTCGGATGTTTGCGTGGCATCATTAACATTGGCACATGGTATAAAATGTGTCATCTTAGAAAATCGGTCCACCACTACAAAGATAGCATCCTTTTGGTTGATCTTGGGCAGATCTAGAACGAAGTCCATGGAAATGTCCACCCATGGATGTGTAGGTATGGGCAGAGGGAGATACAAACCGTGAGGGTGCACTCGGGACTTCGCATTCTTGCAAGTCATGCACCTTGCACACTGGGCTTCTACTGACCTCTTGATGTGTGGCCAATAGAAGTGCTCCTTGACCACTGCTAGTGTCTTGTCAACACCAAAGTGGTCCATAAAACCTCCTCCATGAGCTTCTCGGGTGATAAGATCTCGTAGAGATCCTTGTGGTATGCAGATCCTGCTTTCCCGGAACAAGAATCCATCATGGATGTAGAACTTGCCATGACTCCCAATGCCACACTCCTTGTAGCTCTCAGCAAAGTCAGGATCATCCTTATACAGGTCATTGATGTGCTCGAGTCCTAAGATTTTTTCTTCCATTGTAGATATCAAAACAAACCTCCTTGATAGTGCATCGGCTACCACATTATCCTTGCCATTCATGTACTTGATGACGTAAGGGAAGGTTTCTATAAACTCCATCCATCTAGCATGTCTTCTCTTGAGGTTGGGTTGCCCTCTAAGGTGTTTGAGAGTCTCGTGATCAGTGTGGATCACAAACTCCTTGGACAACAAGTAATATTGCCAAGTCTCCAAAGCTCGGACTAGGGCATAGAGCTCCTTATCGTAGGTGGGGTAATTCAGTGAGGCCTCACCTAATTTCTCACTGAAGTGTGCCAATGGCCTTCCTCCTTGGGTTAGCACTGCTCCTATTCCTACTCCAGAGGCATCACACTCCACTTCAAACGTCTTGTTGAAGTAGGGCAGGACTAGCACTGGCGCATGCGTGAGGCTTTCCTTCAAGGCCTGGAATGCCTTCTCTTGAACTTCTCCCCAGCTGAACCCCACATTCTTCTTCACTACTGCCATCAATGGTGAGGCAATACTGCTGAAGTTGGGCATGAATCTTCTGTATAAGCTGGCCAGGCCGTGGAAGCTTCTCACTTGGCTGATGTTGCTCGGTGTTGGCCATTCTTGTATGGCTCGAATCTTTTCTTCATCAACCTGTAAGTCCTGTGAACTTACAACAGAGCCTAAGAAAACAAGATTGTCAGTACAAAAGGTGCACTTCTTGAGATTGGCATAAATCTTCTCAAGATGTGTGAGGTGTTCCCGTAGGCATTTACTGTAAACAAGTATGTAATCAAAATAGACTACTACAAACTTACTGAGGTACGCCCTAAGAACTTGGTTCATAAGGCCGACTCGGGCAAGCACTCTGGTCGGCCAGATTGATCTCCTGGCCGGCCATACGATCTGATTCCCTCATCATCCCCTCCCCCTTCAGTAGGTTTTGACCTCAAAACTGGTTCATCTGCAAGGAAAGGAGCTAAATCAGTTACGTTGAATATGTTAGACACATTGAACTCACCTGGAAGCTCGATACGGTAGGCGTTGTTGTTGATCCTCTCCAGTACTCTGAATTGTTCATCTCCTCTTGGGGCCAGTTTGGAACTCCTTAGGTTGGGGAACCTCTCCTGCCGTAGGTGTAGCCACACCCAATTGTCTGGTTGAAAAATCATCTCCCTTCTCCCTTTGTTGGCGTGGGTCACATACTGCCCGGTCCTCTTCTCCAAATTTTCTGCTACCTTCTGGTGTATCCTCTTGATAAACTCCACTTTGGTTGCTCCGTTGAGGTTGGTCATCTCTGCTGGTGGTAGTGGCGTTTGCTCCCGGGGTGTGAGAGGGTTGAAGCCGTAGACTACTTGATGAGGACATCAGGTCGTATGTCCAGCCAGGAGATCAGACTGGCCGACCGGGAAGCTTGCCCGAGACAGCCGGGCCATCTGGCACGCCTGCCGGCCCAAGCAGTACCGCCGGACCCTCGACCAATAGGACCAGACAAACCAGCATTGCCGGTGGAGAGGCCCAAGCTTCCGTCACATTTGGTGGCGACGTGGATGACACCGCCGGTCCCCTTGGTGATTCCACCGACTCCGGGATCAACTTGGCCGGTCCTGAAGGCATTCCGGCCAGTACCTCGCACAGTCCAGCCGGTACAGCCGATCCAGCCGAGTGCACGAGCATTTCTACTTCTACACAAGGAAACTCGTACCGGATAAGCTACCAGCTTCAGGACATGCATCTAGAGGAAGTCTCCACACCAGTAGTGCCACCAGGAGCAATGACAAGGAGCAGATCAAGAGCACTCTTCTACAAGTTCAGCTTATGGGTCGACAAGCTACTAGAGGAATATCAACTAAGGACACTTGGCCAGAAGTGCAAAGTAGAGTCCAAAGGCTTCTCAACAACACAAGGGACATCAGAGACTTGGGCTTTAGTGGCTAGAGAGGTGATGAGGACATCAGGTCGTACATCCAGCCAGGAGACCAGACTGGCCGACGAGGAAGCTTTCCCGAGACAGCCGGGCCATCTGGCACGCCTGCCGGTCCAAGCAGTACCGCCGAACCCTCGACCAATAGGACCAGAGCAACCAGCATTGCCGGCGGAGAGGCCCAAGATACCGGCACACTTGGTGGGGACGTGGATTACACCGCCGGTCCCCTTGGTGATGCCACCAACTCCGGGATCAACTTGGCCGGTCCTGAAGGCGTTCCGGCCAGTACCTCGCACAGTCCAGCCGGTACAGCCGATCCAGCCGAGTGCACGAGCAATTCAACTTCCACACAAGGAAACTCGGACCAGATAAGTTACCAGCTTCAGGACATGCATCTAGAGGAAGTATCCACACCAGTAGTGCCACAAGGAGCAATGACAAGAAGCAGATCAAGGGCACTCTTCCACAAATTCAGCTTATGGGTCGACAAGCTCCTAGAGAAAGATCAGCTAAGGACAATGGGCCAGAAGAGCAAAATAGAGTCCAAAGGCTTCTCAACAACACAAGGGACATCAGAGACTTGGGCTTTAGTGGCAAGAGAGGTCAGGGCCCAAAGATTTTTTAACCCTACTCCAAGTCGAAGACTAGGAGCAAGGCGCGTGCATGCCACAAGGACGGCCACCTTCCATTTCTTGGCTGTGAGGTAAGTTAAGGTAAGTTTCAATTCGAATATATGTCTCTTTCTGTTTTGCAGGGTAGGATCTAGATGCTTTACATTTTTGAGTCAAGAACATTTTAGGAATAGGTCCTTTTTTCGATTATACACTTTTGTATCTTTTCCTTTGTGCACTTTTGTAAGTTTTTCTTTTCTTATTTGGGTCGACCCTAGAAGGTCAAGCTGTCGAGCATATTAATAAGGCTCCTTCCAGCATTGTAGTTCGACAACCTTTTTGATAATTAATAAAGATCGAATTTTCTTCAACAAGTATTCTCTCAAGAGACTTGTGCGCTTAGAACC
>JAEVFF010000858.1:0-24573 GCA_018901945.1 Pugionium dolabratum
TCATGCCCATGCTGCACACAGTCTTGGCAACCACACCAAACAGTCATGCCCATGCTGCACACAGTCTTGGCAACCACACCAAACATTCATGCCCATGCTGCACACAGTCTTGGCAACCACACCAAACAGTCATGCCCATGCTGTCTCCTCTCTTCTCATTGGTTGTTGACAGGCTCCTCCTCTATTCAAACTCATACACAAGTTTGAATTCGTTTTCTTTTGTGTTCACATTGTAAATCCTCTATAAAAGGGCTGTAAAGACTCAATGTATCAATATACACTTAGGAGATTCTTCTCCAGAAGTCTAAGACATTTTCTCATTTTCTCATGCTTTTCTTTGAGTTTCTGGATTCAATTCTTCACATTTCTCCTCTCTAATCTCAATATTCTTTCACGTGATGCCATGCATTATGCTTCACTTATAAACCTTTACTCAATGAGCTCCAATGATCAGCTTAGAATGACCATTTGAACAGACCAATCAACTTGATGTATCCGAACTAAATCGTTCGTAACATTTGATTTAGAGCTCAGAATGACATGAATCCAATGGCCACCTTATGCTAGATCAATTTTCTATATTATGACAAAATTTCAGACTCAAATAGATTCAACAAAGCCTCCAAGTAATCCAATCAAACCCAAACTGCGTGATGCCTTACATTATGCTTCAGTTATAAGCCTTTTTTCAATGAGCACCAATGATCAGCTTGAAATGATCATTTGAACTGGCCGATCAACTTGATATGTCCGCACTAAATCATCGGAAACTTTTGATATAGAGCTCCGAATGACATGAATACAACGCCCACGTTATGCTAGCTCAATTTTCTATACTATGAAAAATTTCAGCCTCAAATAGATAAGAAAAAGCCTCCAAGTAATCCAATCTATCCCAAACTGTGTGATGTCATGCATTATGCTTCACTTCTAAGAATTTACTCAACGAGCACCAATGATCAGCTTAGAATGATCAGTTGAACTGGCCAATCAACACGACATATCTACACTAAATCGTTCGTAACTTTTGACTTAGAGCTCCGAATGACATGAATCCAATGCCCACTTTCTGCTACCTCAATTTTCTATACTGTGACAAACTTACATAGTCAAATATATACGACAAAGCCTCCAACTAATCCAATCTATCCCAAACTGTGTGGTGCCATGAATTAAGCTTCACTTATAGGCCTTTACTCAATGGACACCAATGATCAGCTTAGAACGATCATTTGAACTTACCAATCAACTTGACATTTCCGCACTAAATCGTCCGTATCTTTTGATGTAGAGTTCAGAATGACATGAATCCAATGCCCATGTAATGGTAGCTTATTTTTCTATACTGTGACAAAATTTCACACTCAAATATATACGAAAAAGCCTCCAAGTAATCCAATCTATCCCAAACTGCATGATGTCATGCATTCACTTATAAGCTTTTACTCAATGAGCACCAATGATCAGCTTGAAATGATAATTTGAACTGACCAATCAACTTGATATGTCCGCAAAAAATCGTCCGTAAGTTTTGGTATAGATATCAGAATGACATGAATCCAACGCTAACGTTATGGTAGCTCAATTTTCTATACTATGACAAACTTTCAGACTCAAATAGATACGACAAAGCCTCCAAGTAATACAATAAATCCCAAACTGCATTATGCTATGCATTATGCTTCACTTATACGCCTTTACTGAATGAAAACCAATGATCAGCTTAGAATGATCATTTCAACTGCCCAATCAACTTGACATGTCCGCACTAAATCGTCCGTTACTTTTGATTTAGAGCTCAGAATGACATGAATCTATTGCGTCCGTAATGCTAGCTATATTGTTTATACAATGACAAAATTTCATACTCAAATTGATACGACAAAGCCTGCAAGTAATCCAATATATAACAAACTACATTTCAGATTTCATGCATTATGCTTCACTTATAAGCTTTTACTCAAGAGCACCAATGATCATTAGAATGATTATTTGAATTGACCAATGACTTGATATTTCCACACTAAATCGTACGTAACTTTTGATTTAGAGCTCCGAATGACATTAATCCAATGCCACGTTATGCTAGCTCAATTTTCCATATTGTGACAAAATTTCAGACTCAAATATATACGAAAAAGCTTTCAAGTAATCCAATCTATCACAAACTGCGTGATGTCATGCATTATGCTTCACGTATAAGCTTTTACTCAATGAGCACCAATGATCAGCTTAATATGATCATTTGAACTGACTTATCAGCTTGATATGTCTGCACTAAATCGTCCGTAACTTTTGATATAGAGCTCAAAATGACATAAATCCAACGCCCATGTTATGCTAGCTCAATTTTTTGTAGTCTGACAAAACTTTAGATTCAAATAGATACGACAAAGCCTCCAAGTATTCCAATCTATCCCAAACTGTGTGATGTCACGCAATATGCTTCACTTATAAGCCTTTATTCAATGAGCACCAATGATCACCTTAGAATGATCAGTTGAAATGGCCAATAAACTTGACATGTCCACACTAAATCGTACGTAACTTTTGATTTAGAGCTAAGAATGACATGATTCCATTGGCCACGTAATGCTAGCTCAATTTTGTATACAATGACAAATTTTGAGACTCAAATAGATACGACAAAGCCTATAGTAATACAATATATCCCAAACTGCATTATGCCATGCATTATGCCATGCATTATGCTTCACTTATAAGCTTTTACTCAATGACCACCAATGATCAGCTTAGAACAATCATTTTACTTGACCAATCAAATTGACATTTACGCATTAAATTGTCTGTAACTTTTGATTTAGAGCTCAGATTAACATGAATCCAACGCTCACATTATGATAGCTCAATTTTCTATACTATGAAAAAGTTTCTAACTCAAACAGATACAAAAAAGGCTCCAAGTAATCCAATCTAACCCAAACTGCATGATGCCATGCATTATGTTTCACTTGTAAGCCTTTACTCAATGAGCACCAATGATCAGCTTAGAATGATTAGTTGAACTGGCCAATCAATTTGAGATGTCTGCACTAAATCGTCCGTAACTTTTGATTTCGACCTCCGAATGACATGAATCCAATGTTATGCTAGCTCAATTTTTTATATTGTGAAAAACTTTCAGACTGGAATAGATACGAAAAACCCTCCAAATAATACAATCTATCCCAAACCGCGAGATGCCATGCATTATGCTTCACTTATAAGCCTTTTCTCATTGAGCACCAATGATCAGATTAGAAGGATCATTTAAACTGACCAATCAACTTGACATCTCTGCAATAAATCGTCCGTAAAATTTTGATTTAGAGGTCAGAATGACATGAATCCATTGCCCATGTTATGCTAGCTCGATTTTTTATACTTTGAAAAAATTTCATGATCAAATATATACGAAAAGCCTCCAAGTAATCCAATCTATCCCAAACTGCATGATGCCATGCATTGTGATTCACTTATAACCCTTTACTCAATGAGCACCAATGATCAGCTTGAAATGATCATTTGACCTGACCAATCAACTTGATATGTCGGCACTAAATCGTCTGTAACTTTTGATATATAGCTCATAATGATATGAATCCAGCGCCCACGTTATGCTAGCTCAATTTTCTATACTATGACAAAATTTTAGACTCAAATAGATAAAACAAAGGCTCCAAGTAATCCAATCTATCCCAAGCTGCGTGATGCCATGGATTATGTTTCACTTGTAAGCCTTTAGTCAATGGGCACTAATGATCAGCTTAAAATGATAAGTTGAACTGGCCAATCAACTTGACATGTCTCCTCTAAATCGTCCGTAACTTTTGATTTAGAGCTCCGAATAACATGAATCCAATGCCCACGTTATGCTAGCTCAATTGTATATATTGTGACAAAATTTTAGACTCAAATAAATACGACAAAGGCTCCAAATAATCCAATCTATCCAGAACTGCGTGATGCCATGTATTATGCTTCACTTATAAGCCTTTTCTACATGAGAACCAATGATCAGATTATAACGAACATTTGAACTGACCAATAAACTTGACATTTCCGCATTAAATCGTCCGTATATTTTCTATACAATGACAAATTTTCAGACTCAGATACATACGACAAATTATTGAAGTAATCCAATCTATCCCAAACTGCATAATGTCATGCATTATGCTTCACGTATAAGCCTTTATTGAATGAGCACGAATGATCAGTTTAAAATGATCAGTTGAACTGCCCAATCAACTTGACATGTCTACACTAAATCGTTCATAACTTTTGATTTTGAGCTCAGAATGACATGAATCCAACGCCCACGTTATGCTAGCTCAATTTTCTAATCTATGACAAAATTTCCAACTCAAATAGATACGACAAACCCTCCAAGTAATCCATCCTTTCCCAAACTGCGTGATGCCATGCATTATGCTTCATTTATAAGCCTTTACTCAATGAGCACCAATCATCAGCTTAGAATGATCAGTTGAGCTGTCCAATCAATTTGACAGTTCCGCACTAGCTAAATCGTCTGTAACTTTTGATTTAGAGCTCAGAATGGCAAGAATCCAATGCCCATGTTATGCTAGCTCAATTTTCTATATTGTGACAAAATTTCAGACTCAAATATATAATACAAAACCTCCAAGTAAACCAACATATCCCAAACTGCGTGATGCCATGCATTATGCTTCACTTATAGCCTTTACTCAATTAGCACCAATGATCACCTTAGAATGATCATTTGAACTGACCAATCAACTTGACATGTCCGTACTAAATCGTCTGTAACTTTTGATTTAGAGCTTAGAGTGACATGAATCCAATGCCCATGTAATGCTAGCTCAATTTTCTATACAGTGGCAAAATTTCATACTCAAATAGATTCGACAAAGCCTCTAAGTAATCCAATCTATCTCAAACTGCGTGATGTCATGCATTATGCTTCACTTATAAGCCTTTACTCAATGAGACCCAATCATCAGCTTAAAATGATCAGTTGAGCTGTCCAATCAACTTGACATTTCCGCACTAAATCGTCTGTGACTTTTGATTTAGAGCTCAGAATGGCAAGAGTCCAATGCCCACGTTATGCTAGCTCAATTTTCTATATTGTGACAAAATTTCGGACTCAAATATATACGACAAAACCTCCAAGTAATCCAATCTATCCCTAACTGCGTTATTGACATAGGAAAATCAAATAAGACCTATCTTGACCTACAAGGCAAGTGTGAGCACGAAAATTCAGTTTGAATAACAAGGAAAATGAAAAAGGAGGGAGTTATTATTAACCACATGGTTAAAATGGTTAAATAGCTACCTTGGGAGAAGAATCAAGGTGGAAACAGTCATGCCTGCTGCACACAGTCTTGGTAACCACACCAAACAGTCATGCCTGCTGCACACAGTCTTGGTAACCACACCAAACAGTCATGCCTGCTGCACACAGTCTTGGTAACCACACCAAACAGTCATGCCTGCTGTCTCCTCTCTTCTCATTGGTTGTTGACAGGCTCCTCCTCTATTCAAACTCATCCACAAGTTTGAATTCGTTTTCTTTTGTGTTCACATTGTAAATCCTCTATAAAAGGGCTGTAAAGACTCAATGTATGAATATACTCTTAGGAGATTCTTCTCCAGAAGTCTAAGACATTTTCTCATTTTTTTCATGCTTTTCTTTGAGTTTCTGGATTCAATTCTTCACATTTCTCCTCTCTAATCTCAATATTCTTTCATGGTATCAGAGCATAAGATCATTTTCTTATATTTTCTACTCAAATCTCTCAGTTTCTAATCTAAAATTCTGTCAAAAAATCTCTCAGCTTTTAAACTAAAAACTCACAGTTTTATTCAACCATAAAAGCTGCCTCCTTTGAGCTCTTCAAAGCCTAACAATGGAGGATACAGTTCAAATCAGTTTCAGCCTGAAACCTACGGTGATACCAGTAGTTCTCAAAGGCTTGAACTACACATTATGGTCAAGAACCATCAAAACAGCCATTTGTGGCAAAGGACTTTGGAATTACATCTTGGAGGATAATACTCCATCTATAGATGATCCAAAGGGAAGAAGGATGAGGCAACAAGAAAAGAAGAAGCTAGGTGGTTCCAAGAAGATCAATCAGTCCTTGGATTCCTCCAAAATTCACTGGACCCATCCATTCTTGAAGCTTATTCACATTGTGAAACTGCCAAGTCTCTTTGGGACACTCTCAAGAGGGTGTATGGGGATGTTTCAAACCTCAGCCGTGTGTATGAGGTTAAGAAGGGTCTCAATGATCTACACCAAGAGGATATGGAGTTCACAAAGTTCCTAGGAAAGTTCCAATCAACATGGTCCGATATTGACATGTTGAGACCAAGTTCTATGGGTCAAAAGGTGCTTAATGAAAGGAAGAAACAAGACAAGATATTTGGGCTCCTTCTCAACCTAAATCCAGCCTTTAAGGATGTGATTAAGTCCATCCTAAGAGAGCCAAAACTCCCTGATTTCGAAGAGGTGTGCTCACGGATTCAGAAGGAGCAAGGCAACATTCGTTTGTTTGGTGGAAAAGGAAAACTAGTCATGGCCAACAAGAGCGTGTTTAAGCAAGAGGGTAGGAAGAGTGTGATGTGTGAACATTGTAAGAGGAATGGCCACATCAAGGACAAGTGCTGGATACTTCATCCTCATCTCAATCTGAACCGGTTCAAGGATTCAAAGGCTAACATCTCTCAAAAGGTTGTGACTGAACCGGCAAGTTCAACCAACCAAGGAGGGGAGGTAGCTATGAATGTATCCATGGATTATGCTAAGAAGAGTGACTTGGAGGATCTCATCAAGGCCTATGCCTCAAAACTCTCCGGTATCACACTCTACTCCCATAAATTGCTTGATAAACCGGATCATAAGTTGGTAGTTGATTCGGGTGCTTCTCACCATATGATTAGCAATGCTAGGTTGTTAAAGAACATTGAACCATGTCTAGGACAAGTAACTATAGCTGATGGTAAGAGTATTCCAATTGAAGGAACATGAAAATTAAGACTATTTCACAAAGAAAGTACTGCTTTCTTTGTACCTAAGTTTAAGTCTAACCTAGTTTCGGTCAAAAGGGCTACTAAAGACCTGAATTGCAATGTTACTTTTGGACCTAATAATTTTTACTTTCACGATATTAAGAGTGGTAAGATACTTGGAAGTGGTGGGACTCAAAATGAGCTCTATGTTCTTGAGGACACTCCTCCAAGCAATTTGGATTCCTTAGCTTTCAAATCCTGTGTTTTTGCAAATAAAGATGTTTTATGGCATGCTAGATTAGGACATCCTCATGCTCGTGCTTTAAGCTTAATAATGCCTAATATTGCTTATGATCACTCAGTTTGTGAGGCTTGTATCCTTGGCAAACATTGTCAAACATTGTCGTGTTGTTTCCCTAAATCGTCTACAATTTATGAGCATTGCTTTGATTTAGTACATTCCGATGTTTGGACCTCACCTTACATGTCTAGAGATAGGAATAAATACTTTGTGAACTTTATAGATGAGAAATCGAAATATACATGGGTTACATTACTTCCATCTAAAGATAGGGTTTATGAGGCATTTATAAAATTTCATAATTATGTTACTAATCAATTCAATGCCAAGATCAAAGTGTTAAGATCAGATAATGGAGGGGAATACACAAGTAAAAGATTCAAAGCTCATTTAAACAAACATGGAATACTACATCAAACTAGCTGCCCACACACACCACAACAAAATGGAGTTGCTGAAAGGAAGAACCGACACTTAATGGAAGTAGCAAGATCCATGATGTTTCATACCAATGTTCCTAAAAGTTTTTGGGGAGATGCAGTCTTGGTTGCTTGCTACCTCATCAATCGGATTCCAACCAAAGTCTTGCAAGATATATCCCCATTTGAGGTACTCAATAAAACTAAAACCTTCCATTGATCATTTACGTGTATTTGGGTGTGTGTGCTTTGTGTATGTTCCAGGTGATCTAAGAAACAAGTTGGAGGCAAAGAGCATCAAGTGTATGTTCCTTGGATATTCGACAACACAAAAGGGTTATAAGTGTTATGATCCAAGCAACAACAGGACATATGTGTCTAGAGATGTCAAGTTCATAGAAGAACGAAACTATTATGATCAGAAAGATTGGGAAGGATTGAAGGATCTCTCAAGGTCACCTTCTGATTTGGCTACGAGTTTGAGGTTCCTCTTGAATCATTTGGGAAATGATGTGCCAAAGGATTCAAGACAAGAAGAAGCAAGAACACCAAGTAGTTCACAAGATACCCAAGAGAATGAACAAGGGGCGGTAACTCAAGAACCAACTCCAATCCAAGAAGAAGCTACAGCCCAAAACCAGGAACAAGACAACTTGGAAATGGGTATAGAGGAACCTATTCACCAAATGGAAGAGGAAACGGTTGTAGGGGAGGCTGAACCACCTGTTCAGCAACTAAGGAGGAGTACTAGACTTAGGAAAGACCCATCCAATTGGGTAAACACTAGGGTCTTCTACAACAACCAGGCCGTGGCTCATCCCATACAAGCTGTTTGTTCCCTTGACCACTTGCCATCTAGTCATCAAGCATTCCTTGGAAAGATTGAACAAAGTCAGATTCCAAGGACTTATGAAGAAGCTAAGAGCAAGAAAGAATGGTTAGATGCAGTAAGAGATGAGATGAGATGGGAGCTATGGAAAGGAATCATACATGGGATATACAAGAACTTCCCAAGGGCAAGAAGGCTGTGAGTTCCAAGAGGGTGTTCACCATCATGTATAAGAGCAATGGGGACATAGAAAGGTACAAGGCACGTCTAGTTGGTAGAGGTTTCACTCAGACATATGGAGAGGACTATACTGATACATTTGCACCGGTGGCTAAGCTACACATTGTAAGGGTTGTTCTTTCACTAGCTACGAATCTGACTTGGGGCTTATGGCAAATGGATGTCAAGAACGCATTCCTACAAGGAGAACTTGCAGAGGAAGTGTATATGACTCCACCACCAGTCCTTGAAGATCTTTGCAAAGAGGGACAGGTTCTAAGACTTAGGAAGACAATATTATTGACATAGGAAAATCAAATAAGACCTATCTTGACCTACAAGGCAAGTGTGAGCACGAAAATTCAGTTTGAATAACAAAGGAAATGAAAAAGGAGGGAGTTATTATCAACCACATGGTTAAAATGGTTAAATAGCTACCTTGGGAGAAGAATCAAGGTGGAAACAGTCATGCCTGCTGCACACAGTCTTGGTAACCACACCAAACAGTCATGCCTGCTGCCCACAGTCTTGGTAAACACACCAAACAGTCATGCCTGCTGCACACAGTCTTGGTAACCACACCAAACAGTCATGCCTACTGTCTCCTCTCTTCTCATTGGTTGTTGACAGGCTCCTCCTCTATTCAAACTCATCCACAAGTTTGAATTCGTTTTCTTTTGTGTTCACATTGTAATCCTCTATAAAAGGGCTGTAAAGACTCAATGTATGAATATACACTTAGGAGATTCTTCTCCAGAAGTCTAAGACATTTTCTCATTTTCTCATGCTTTTCTTTGAGTTTTTGGATTCAATTCTTCACATTTCTCCTCTCTAATCTCAATATTCTTTCATGGTATCAGAGCATAAGATCATTTTCTTATATTTTCTACTTAAATCTCTCAGTTTATCTAAAATTCTGTCAAAACTCTCTCAGCTTTTAAACTAAAAACTCACAGTTTTATTCAACCATAAAAGCTGCCTCCTTTGAGCTCTTCAAAGCCTAACAATGGAGGATACAGTTCAAATCAGTTTCAGCCTGAAACCTACGGTGATACCAGTAGTTCTCAAAGGCTTGAACTACACATTATGGTCAAGAACCATCAAGACAGCCACTTGTGGCAAAGGACTTTGGAATTACATCTTGGAGGATAATACTCCATCTATTGATGATCCAAAGGAGAAGAAGGATGAGGCAACAAGAAAAGAAGAAGCTAGGTGGTTCCAAGAAGATCAATCAGTCCTTTGATTCCTCCAAAATTCATTGGACCCATCCATTCTTGAAGCTTATTCACATTGTGAAACCGCCAAGTCTCTTTGGGACACTCTCAAGAGGGTGTATGGGGATATTTCAAACCTCAGCCGTGTGTATGAGGTTAAGAAGGCTCTCAATGATCTACACCAAGAGGATATGGAGTTCACAAAGTTTCTAGGCAAGTTCCAATCAACATGGTCCGAGCTTGACATGTTGAGACCAAGTTCTATGGATCCAAAGGTGCTTAATAAAAGGAAGGAACAAGACAAGATATTTGGGCTCCTTCTCAACCTAAATCCAGCCTTTAAGGATGTGATTAAGTCCATCCTAAGAGAGCCAAACCTCCCTGATTTCGAAGAGGTGTGCTCACGGATTCAGAAGGAGCAAGGCAACATTCGTTTGTTTGGTGGAAAAGGAGAACTAGTCATGGCCAACAAGAGCGTGTTTAAGCAAGAGGGTAGGAAGAGTGTGATGTGTGAATATTGTAAGAGGAATGGCCACATCAAGGACAAGTGCTGGATACTTCATCCTCATCTCAATCCAAACCGGTTCAAGGATTCAAAGGCTAACATCTCTCAAAAGTTTGTGACTGAACAGGCAAGTTCAACCAACCAAGGAGGGGAGGTAGCTATGAATGTATCCATGGAGTATGCTAAGAAGAGTGACTTGGAGGATCTCATCAAGGCCTATGCCTCAAAACTCTCCGTATCACACTCTACTCCCATAAATTGCTTGATAAACCGGATCATAAGTTGGTAGTGGATTCGGGTGCTTCTCACCATATGATTAGAAATGCTAGGTTGTTAAACAACATTGAACCATGTCTAGGACAAGTAACTATAGCTGATGGTAAGAGTATTCCAATTGAAGGAACCGGAAAATTAAGACTATTTCACAAAGAAAGTACTGCTCTCTTTGTACCTAAGTTTAAGTCTAACCTAGTTTCGGTCAAAAGGGCTACTAAAGACCTGAATTGCAATGTTACTTTTGGACCTAACAATTTTTACTTTCATGATATTAAGAGTGGTAAGATACTTGGAAGTGGTGGGACTCAAAATGAGCTCTATGTTCTTGAGGACACTCCTCCAAGCAATTCGGATTCCTTAGCTTTCAAATCCTGTGTTTTTTCTAATAAAGATGTTTTATGGCATGCTAGATTAGGACATCCTCATGCTCGTGCTTTAAGCTTAATAATGCCTAATGTTGCTTATGATCACTCAGTTTGTGAGGCTTGTATACTTGGCAAACATTGTCGTGTTGTTTTTCCTAAATCGTCTACAATTTATGAGCATTGCTTTGATTTAGTACATTTCGATGTTTGGACCTCACCTTACATGTCTAGAGATAGGAATAAATACTTTGTGACCTTTATAGATGAGAAATCGAAATATACATGGGTTACATTACTTCATCTAAAGATAGGGTTTATGAGGCATTTATAAACTTTCATAATTATGTTACTAATCAATTCAATGCCAAGATCAAAGTGTTAAGATCAGATAATGGAGGCGAATACACAAGTCAAAGATTCAAAGCTCATTTAAACAAACATGGAATACTACATCAAACTAGCTGCCCACACACACCACAACAAAATGGAGTTGCTGAAAGGAAGAACCGACACATAATGGAAGTAGCAAGATCCATGATGTTTCATACCAATGTTCCTAAAAGTTTTTGGGGAGATGCAGTCTTGGTTGCTTGCTACCTCATCAATCGGATTCCAACCAAAGTCTTGCAAGACATATCCCATTTGAGGTACTCAATAAAACTAAACCCTCCATTGATCATTTACGTGTATTTGGGTGTGTGTGCTTTGTGTATGTTCCAGGTGATCTAAGAAGCAAGTTGGAGGCAAAGAGCATCAAGTGTATGTTCCTTGGATATTCGACAACACAAAAGGGTTATAAGTGTTATGATCCAAGCAACAACAGGACATATGTGTTCAGAGATGTCAAGTTCATAGAAGAACGAAGCTATTATGATCAGAAAGATTGGGAAGGATTGAAGGATCTCTCAAGGTCACCTTCTGATTTGGCTACGAGTTTGAGGTTTCTCTTGAATCATTGATGTGCCAAAGGATTCAAGACACGAAGAAGAAAGAACCCCAAGTAGTTCACAAGATACCCAAGAGAATGAACAAGGGGTGGTAACTCAAGAACCAACTCCAATCCAAGATGAAGCTATGGCCCAAAGCCAAGAACAAGTCAACTTGGAAGTGGATATAGAGGAACCTATTCACCAAATGGAAGAGGAAACGGTTGTAGAAGAAGCTGCAACACCTGTTTAGCAACTAAGGAGGAGTACTAGACTTAGGAAAGATCCATCCAATTGGGTAAACACTAGGGTCTTCTACAACAACCAGGCCGTGGCTCATCCCATACAAGCTGTTTGTTCTCTTAACCTCTTGCCATCTAGTCATCAAGCATTCCTTGGAAAGATTGAACAAAGTCAGATTCCAAGGACTTACGAAGAAGCTAAGAGGAAGAAAGAATGGTTAGATGCAGTAAGAGATGAGAAAGGAGCTATGGAAAGGAATCATACATGGGATATACAAGAACTTCCCAAAGGCAAAAAGGCTGTGAGTTCCAAGTGGGTGTTCACCATCAAGTATAAGAGCAATGGGGACATAGAAAGGTACAAGGCACGTCTAGTTGCAAGAGGTTTCACTCAGACATATGGAGAGGACTATACTGATACCTTTGCCCCGGTGGCTAAGCTACACACTGTAAGGGTTGTTCTTTCACTAGCTACGAATCTGACTTGGGACTTATGGCAAATGGATGTCAAGAACGCATTCCTACAAGGAGAACTTGAAGAGGAAGTGTATATGACTCCACCACCAGGCCTTGAAGATCTTTGCAAATTGGGACAAGTTTTAAGACTTAGGAAGGCAATATATGGGTTGAAGCAGTCACCAAGGGCGTGGTATCACAAATTAAGCTCCACACTTACTGATAATGGGTTTAGGAAATCCCATTCAGATCATACTTTGTTCACTCGTCAAAACGCAAAAGGAATTGTGGTGGTCTTGGTTTATGTGGATGACCTTATCATCACAGGAGATGACAAGGAAGGAATTCAGTCCACAAAGGCCTTCTTAAACAGATCATTTGACATCAAAGATCTTGGAGAGTTGAAGTACTTCTTGGGGATTGAAGTGTGTCGGTCTCAGGAAGGGCTCTTTCTATCCCAGAGAAAGTATGCTCTTGATCTGTTGACAGACACAGGAAAGCTTGGTGCTAAACCAGCCAAAACTCCTCTTGAAGATGGCTACAAGGTCAACGGAAAGGGGGAGAAAGCTGATGAGTTATTTAAGGATGTTTCTCAGTATAGGAGACTAGTTGGGAAGTTGATCTACCTCACCCTAACACGACCAGACTTGTGTTTTGCTGTGAATCAAGTGAGTCAACATATGCAAAAAACCTACTGTATATCATTGGAGCATGGTAGAAAGGATCCTTAGATACATCAAAGGATCTCCTGGTCAAGGCATATGGATGGGCAAGAATGGGAACACTGATATTGTCGGATATTGTGATGCGGATTGGGCTGGTGATAGGGTCGATAGGAAATCAACCACAGGGTATTGCACCTTCATTGGTGGGAACTTAGTCACTTGGAAGACTAAGAAGCAGAAGGTGGTATCATGTTCTAGTGCTGAAGCAGAATATAGGGCAATGAGGAAGCTGACAAATGAAGTAACTTGGCTCAAAGCGCTCTTGAAAGATTTCGGTATTGAACAACCAGGGCCAATTACCTTCCATTGTGATAATCAGGCAGCCATTCACATAGCTTCAAACTCAGTGTTTCACGAGAGGACCAAGCACATAGAGATCGACTGCCATAAGGTTAGGGAGAAAGTTCAAGATGGAACCATTCTGCCATGTTATACAAGGAGTGAAGACCAACTAGCTGACATCTTCACAAAGGCAGCAAGTCTCAAAGTTTGCAAGAACATCTTTAGCAAACTTGGGCTTGTTGATTTATCACACCCATGATCAAAGGTCTCCTAATCCAAGAGCAACACACTCTTTTTCCCTTATTAAGGTTTTGTCCCAAGTGGTTTTCCTTAATAAGGTTTTTAATGAGGTGTTGCCTTGGGTTCCCAAGCTTAAGACTTTAGGGTGATTCCAAAGTCTTTAGCTTGAGGGGGAGTATTGACATAGGATAATCAAATAAGACCTATCTTGACCTACAAGGCAAGTGTGAGCACGAAAATTCAGTTTGAATAACAAGGGAAATGAAAAAGGAGGGAGTTATTATTAACCACATGGTTAAAATGGTTAAATAGCTACCTTGGGAGAAGAATCAAGGTGGAAACAGTCATGCCTGCTGCACACAGTCTTGGTAACCACACCAAACAGTCATGCCTGCTGTCTCCTCTCTTCTCATTGGTTGTTGACAGGCTCCTCCTCTATTCAAACTCATACACAAGTTTGAATTCGTTTTTCTTTTGTGTTCACATTGTAAATCCTCTATAAAAGGGCTGTAAAGACTCAATGTATGTATATACTCTTAGGAGATTCTTCTCCAGAAGTCTAAGACATTTTCTCATTTTCTCATGCTTTTCTTTGAGTTTCTGGATTCAATTCTTCACATTTCTCCTCTCTAATCTCAATATTCTTTCACTGAATGTGGGCATTGGATTCATATCATTCAGAGCTCTAAATCAAAAGTTATGGGAGATTTAGTGTGGACGTGTCAAGTTCACCAACTAGTTTAAATGATCATTGTTAACCAATCACACTGATATCAGAAAAGAAATTTCTTGCCGCTCTCGTGATCAGTCAAATTAGTCCTTCATGGTTTGTTTGATCAAATTTTCTAAAAAGTTGATGTTTTTGTTTTAAGTCAATCCAATATCAATAAAGACTATAACTCGGAAAGGTTTAAAAATTTGAACTTATTTTTTCTGTTTCTATGTTATTGTAATAAATAAAACGTTAATGTTACTTCATGATGAAAATTCCAATGTTTGTATCCATTTAGAGTAGAATTTTTATTAATCCCATTCTATTTTTATGTTATCATTATGTATCTAACTTCGTGTTTCTCCTTTATTTTTGAACATACACACGTAGTCTTGCGTTTAGGTTTTCCATTTCTATGTTTTGATAATATGTTGATTGATCCATGTTGTTTTACTGATTGGCATCTTTAGATTCCTCCATTTATGATGTCCTTCATGCCACATTATACTTGATCACCAGATATCTATTGGTCGTATATATTTTGCACCCGATAGGTGTTTGATTGCATCAAGTCTTTTGTTTTCAAGTTCTTGTGTATCTTTCAATTCATTGTTTTCTTTTGCATTTGTAGTCTTATTATCACTTATATCAAGTTGTGTTATAGTATTCCTACTATATATGTTTCTTTTCTTCATCTATATGCGTTCATATTGGTTTTTGCAAGCGGCTAAACCCACATGAGTTGAATACAACTTGAAGGGAGAAGAAAACGTGTTTTTGGAATAGATTGTAACGGATGGAAACTTTTCAAATAATAGTTAAACTTTGGATACATCATTGAAAATGGAGTTAGTTTCATTTTATGGTGAACAATATAACACTCACTTATCAGATTCAAAATTCCGGTCCTTTGGGTGAAGGTTTACCAATGAAGCAAAATACATGGCATTACACATTTTTTGGAAGATATGATTATTATGAGACTTTTCCGTATCTATTTTAGTTTGAATACCGGTCAAGATATAAAAAATTACGTTAGCTGAATGTGGGCATTGGATTCATATCATTCAGAGCTCTAAATCAAAAGTTATATGAGATTTAGTGTGGACGTGTCAAGTTCACCAACTAGTTTAAATGATCATTGTTAACCAATCACATTGATATCAGAAACAAAATTTCTTGCCGCTCTCGTGATCAGTCAAATTAGTCCTTCATGGTTTGTTTGATCAAATTTTCTAAAAAGTTGATGTTTTTGTTTTAAGTCAATCCAATATCAATAAAGACTGTAACTCGGAAAGTTTTAAAATTTTGAACTTATTTTTTCTGTTTCTATGTTATTGTAATAAATAAAACGTTAATGTTACTTCATGATGAAAATTTCAATGTTTGTATCCATTTAGAGTAGAATTCATATTAATCCCATTCTATTTTTATGTTATCATTATGTATCTAACTTCGTGTTTCTCCTTTATTTTTGAAAATACACACGTAGTTTTGCGTTTAGGTTTTCCATTTCTATGTTATGAAAATATGTTGATTGATCCATGTTGTTTTACTGATTGTCGTCTTTAGATTCCTCCATTTATGATGTCCTTCTTGCCACATTATACTTGATCACCAGATATCTATTGGTCGTTTATATTTTGCACCTGATAGGTGTTTGATTGCATCAAGTCTTTTGTTTTCAAGTTCTTGTGTATCTTTCAATTCATTGTTTTCTTTTGCATTTGTAGTCTTGTTATCTCTTTTATCAAGTTGTGTTATAGTATTCGTACTGTATATGTTTCTGTTCTTCATCTATATGCGTTCATATTGCTTTTTGCGAGCGGCTAAACCCACATGAGTTGAATACAACTTGAAGGGAGAAGACAACGTGTTTTTGGAATAGATTGTAACGGATGGAAGCTTTCAAATAATAGTTAAACTTTGGATACATCATTGAAAATGGAGTTAGTTTCATTTTATGGTGAACAATATAACACTCACTTATGAGATTCAAAATTCCGGTCGTTTGGGTGAAGGTTTATCAATGAAGCAAAATGCATGGCATTACACAGTTTGTGAAAGATATAATTATAATGAGACTTTTCCTTAGATATTTTAGTGTGAATGCTGGTCATGATATAGAAAATTACGTTAGCTGAATGTTGGCGTTGGATTCATATCATTCTAAGCTCTAAATCAAAAGTGATTGGCGATTTAGTGTGGACGTGTCAAGTTCACCTACTAGTTAAAATGATCATTGTTAACCAATCACATTGATATCAAAAACAAAATTTCTTGCCGCTCTCGTGATTAGTCAGATTAGTCCATCGTGGTTTGTTTGATCAAATTTTCTAAAAAGTTGATGTTTTTGTTTTTAGTCAATCCAATATCAATAAAGAATGTAACTCAGAAAGTTTTAAAAATTTGAACTTATTTTTCTGTTTCTATGTTATTGTAATAAATAAAACGTTAATGTTCTTTCGGGTAGAAAATTTCAATGTTTTTTTCCATTTAGAGCCGAATTCTTATTAATCCCATTCTTTTTTATGTTATCATTATGTATCTAACTTCGTGTTTCTCCTTTGTTTTTGAACATGTGTACGTACTCTTGCGTTTAGGTTTTCCATTTCTATGTTATGAAAATATGTTGATTAATCCATGTTGTTTTACTGATTGGCATCTTTAGATTTCTCCATTTATGATGTCCTTCATGCTACATTATACTTGATCACCAGATATCTATTGGTCGTATATATTTTGCACCCGGTAGTGGTTTGATTGCATCGAGTCTTTTGTTTTCAAGTTCTTGTGTATCTTTCAATTCGTTGTTTTCTTTTGCATTTGTAGTCTTATTATCTCTTATATCAAGTTGTGTTATAGTATTTTATACAAGCCTTGATTCAAGGATGTTTGCGCGTGGGCTGTTTGTAGAAGATTAGGTGAGAAACTCAACCTTAGGCTTCTGGATAGGGGTTTTCTGGTTGGTAAACGATGGAAAGGTGAAGTGAACCACACGAGGGGTGATGAACCTCGTGATAAATCACAAACTTAGAGCTAGGAGGGCTGGTCTCAACTAGGTTCTAAGCGCACAAGATTCTTAGAGAAAACTTGTAGGGAAAAAGTTCTACTTTATTAATAATCAAAAAGGTTGTCGAACTACAATGCTGGAAGGAGCTTTATTAATATGCTCGACAGCTTGACCTTCTAGGGTCGACACAAATAAAGAAAAAGGAAAGTTTACAAAAGTGCACAAAGGAAAAGATACAAAGTGCATAACCGAAAAAGGACCTATTCCTAAAATGTTCTTGACTCAAAAATGTAAAGCAACTAGATCCTACCCTGCAAAACCAAAAGAGGCATATATTCGAATGTAAACTTACCTTAACTCACCTCACGGCCAAGAAATGGAAGGTGGCCGTCCTTGTGGCATGCACGCGCCTTGCTCCTAGTCTTCGACTTGGAGTAGGTTTACAAATCTCTGGGCCTTGACCTCTCTTGCCACTAAAGCCCAAGTCTCTGATGTCCCTTGTGTTGTTGAGAAGCTATTGGACTCTTCCTTATATTTTTGGCCCATTGTCCTTAGTCGATCTTCCTCTAGTAGCTTGTTGACCCATAGGCTGAATTTGTGGAAGAGCGCCCTTGATCTGCTTCTTGTCATTGCTCCTTGAGGTACCACTAGTGTTGAGACTTCCTCTAAGTGCATGTCCTGGAGCTGGTAGCTCATTTGGTCCGAGTCCTCTTGTGTAGAAGTGGAAGTGCGCGTGTACTCGGTTGGATCGCCTGTACCGGCTGGACTGTGCGCGGTACTGGCCGGAATGACTTCAGGACCGGCCAAGTTGATCCCGGAGTCGGCGGTGTCATCAGGGGGACCGGCGGTGTCAATCACGTCCCCACCAAGTGTGCCGGAAGCTTGGGCCTCTCCGCCGGCGATGTTGACCGGTCTGGTCCTATAGGTCGAGGGTCCAGCGGTATTGTCTGGTCCGGCAGGCGCGCCAGATGGTCCTGCTGTCTCGGGCAAGCTTCCTGGTTGGCCAGTCTGGTCTCCTGGCTGGATGTACGACATGATGTCCTCATCAGTATTCCTACTGTATATGTTTCTTTTCTTCATCTATATGCGTTCATATTGCTTTTTGCGAGCGGCTAAACCCACATGAGTTGAATACAACTTGAAGGGAGAAGAAAACGTGTTTTTGGAATAGATTGTAACGGATGGAAACTTTTCAAATAATAGTTAAACTTTGGATACATCATTGAAAATGGAATTAGTTTCATTTTATGGTGAACAATATAACACTCACTTATGAGATTCAAAATTCCGGTCGTTTGGGTGAAGGTTTATCAATGAAACAAAATGCATGGTATTACACAGTTTGTGAAAGATATGATTATAATGAGACTTTTCCGTATCTATTTTAGTCTAAATGCTAGTCATGATATAGAAAATTACGTTAGCTGAATGTTGGCATTGGATTCATAGCTCTAAATCAAAAGTTATTGGTGATTTAGTGTGGACGTGTCAAGTTCACCAACTACTTAAAATGATCATTGTTAACCAATCACATTGATATCAGAAACAAAATTTCTTGCCGCTCTCGTGATCAGTAAAATTAATCTTTCATGGTTTGTTTGATCAAATTTTCTAAAAAGTTGATGTTTTTGTTTTTAGTCAATCCAATATCAATAAAGAATGTAACTCGGAAAGTTTTAAAAATTAGAACTTATTTTTCCTGTTTCAATGTTATTGTAATAAATAAAACGTTAATGTTACTTCATGATGAAAATTTCAATGTTTGTATCCATTTAGAGCCGAATTCTTATTAATCCCATTCTTTTTTTATGTTATTATTATGTATCTAACTTTGTGTTTCTCCTTTATTTTTGAACATACACACGTGGTCTTGCGTTTAGGTTATCCATTTCTATGTTATGAAAATATGTTGATTGATCTATGTTGTTTTACGGATTGGCGTCTTTGGATTCCTCCATTTATGATGTCCTTCATGCTGCATTATACTTGATCACTAGATATTTATTGGTCGTATATATTTTGCTATTCGATAGGTGTTTGATTGCATCAAGTCTTTTGTTTTCAAGTTCTTGTGTATCTTTCAATTCATTGTTTTCTGTTGCATTTTTGTAGTCTTGCTACATCTTATATCAAGTTGTGTTATAGTATTCCTACTGTATATGTTTCTTTTCTTCATCTATATGCGTTCATATTGGTTTTTGCGAGCGGCTAAACCCACATGAGTGTAAGAATATTGAGATTATAGAGGAGAAATGTGAAGAATTGAATCTGAAAACTCAAAGAGAAGTATGAGAAAATGAGAAATGACTTAGACTTATGGAGAAGAATCTCCTAAGAGTTTTTTTATATACATTGAGTCTTTACAGCCCTTTTATAGAGGATTTACAATGTGAACACAAAAGAAAACGAATTCAAACTTGTGGATGAGTTTGAATAGAGGAGGAGCCTGTCAACAACCAATGAGAAGAGAGGAGACAGCATGGGCATGACTGTTTGGTGTGGTTGCCAAGACTGTGTGCAGCATGGGCATGACTGTTTGGTGTGGTTGCCAAGACTGTGTGCAGCATGGGCATGACTTTTCACCTTGATTCTTCTCCCAAGGTAGCTATTTAACCATTTCAACCATGTGGTTAATAATAACCCATCCTTTTTCATTTCCCTTGTTATTCAAACTGAATTTTCGTGCTCACACTTGCCTTGTAGGTCAAGATAGGTCTTATTTGATTTTCCTATTTCAATACTCCCCCTCAAGCTAAAGACTTTGGAATCACCCTAAAGTCTTAAGCTTGGGAACCCAAGGCAACACCTCATTAAAAACCTTATTAAGGAAAACCACTTGGGACAAAACCTTAATAAGGGAAAAAGAGTGTGCTGCTCTTGGATTAGGAGACCTTTGATCATGGGTGTGATAAATCAACAAGCCCAAGTTTGCTAAAGATGTTCTTGCAAACTTTGAGACTTGCTGCCTTTGTGAAGATGTCAGCTAGTTGGTCTTCACTCCTTGTATAACATGGCAGAATGGTTCCATCTTGAACTTTCTCCCTAACCTTATGGCAGTCGATCTCTATGTGCTTGGTCCTCTCGTGAAACACTGAGTTTGAAGCTATGTGAATGGCTGCCTGATTATCACAATGGAAGGTAATTGGCCCTGGTTGTGCAATACCGAAATCTTTCAAGAGTGCTTTGAGCCAAGTTACTTCATTTGTCAGCTTCCTCATAGCCCTATATTCTGCTTCAGCACTAGAACATGATACCACCTTCTGCTTCTTAGTCTTCCAAGTGACTAAGTTCCCACCAACGAAGGTGCAATACCCAGTGGTTGATTTCCTATCCACCCTATCACCAGCCCAATCCGCATCACAATACCCGACAATCTCAGTGTTCCCATTCTTGCCCATCCATATACCTTGACCAGGAGATCCTTTGATGTATCTAAGGATCCTTTCTACCATGCTCCAATGATATACAGTAGGCTTTTGCATATGTTGACTTACTTGATTCACAGCAAAACACAAGTCTGGTCGTGTGAGGGTGAGGTAGATCAGCTTCCCAACTAGTCTCCTATACTGAGGAACATCCTTAAATAACTCATCAGCTTTCTCCCCCTTTCCGTTGACCTTGTAGCCATCTTCAAGAGGAGTTTTGGCCGGTTTAGCCCCAAGCTTTCCCGTGTCTGTCAACAGATCAAGAGCATACTTTCTTTGGGATAGAAAGAGCCCTTCTTGAGACCGACACACTTCAATACCCAAGAAGTACTTCAACTCTCCAAGATCCTTGATGTCAAATGATCTGTTTAAGAAGGCCTTTGTGGACTGAATTCCTTCCTTATCATCTCCTGTGATGATAAGGTCATCCACATAAACCAAGACCGCCACGATTCCTTTGGAGTTTTGACGAGTGAACAAAGTATGATCTGAATGGGATTTCCTAAACCCATTATCAGTAAGTGTGGAGCTTAATTTGTGATACCAGGCCCTTGGTGACTGCTTCAACCCATATATTGCCTTCCTAAGTCTTAGAACCTGTCCCTCTTTGCAAAAATCTTCAAGGCTTGGTGGTGGAGTCATATACACTTCCTCTTCAAGTTCTCCTTGTAGGAATGCGTTCTTGACATCCATTTGCCATAAGTCCCAAGTCAGATTCGTAGCTAGTGAAAAAACAACCCTTACAGTGTGTAGCTTAGCCACCGGTGCAAATGTATCAGTATAGTCCTCTCCATATGTCTGAGTGAAACCTCTTGCAACTAGACGTGCCTTGTACCTTTCTATGTCCCCATTGCTTTTATACTTGATGGTGAACACCCACTTGGAACTCACAGCCTTCTTGCCTTTGGGAAGTTCTTGTATATCCCATGTATGATTCCTTTCCATAGCTCCCTTCTCATCTCTTACTGCATCAACCATTCTTTCTTGCTCTCAGCTTCTTCATAAGTCCTTGGAATCTGACTTTGTTCAATCTTTCCAAGGAATGCTTGATGACTAGATGGCAAGAGGTCAAGGGAACAAACAGCTTTTATGGGATGAGCCACGGCCTGGTTGTTGTAGAATACCCTAGTGTTCCTAAGTCTAGTACTCCTCCTTAAATGCTGAACAGGTGGTGCAGCCTCCTCTACAACCGTTTCCTTTTCCATTTGGTGAATAGGTTCCTCTATACCCACTTCCAAGTCGTCTTGTTCTTGATTTTGGGCCATAGCTTCTTCTTGGATTGGAGTTTGTTCTTGAGTTACCACCCCTTGTTCATTCTCTTGGGTATCTTGTGAACTACTTAAGGTTCTTGTTTCTTCGTGTCTTGAATCCTTTGGCAGATCATTTCCCAAATGATTCAAGAGAAATCTCAAACTCGTAGCCAAATCAGAAGGTGACCTTGAGAGATCTTTCAATCCTTCCCAATCTTTCTGATCATAATAGCTTCGTTCTTCTATGAACTTGACATCTCTAGACACATATGTCCTGTTGTTGCTCGGATCATAACACTTATAACCCTTTTATGTTGTCGAATATCCAAGGAACATACACTTGATGCTCTTTGCCTCCAACTTGTTTCTTAGATCACCTGGAACATACACAAAGCACACTCACCCAAATACACGTAAATGATCAATGGAGGGTTTAGTTTTGTTGAGTACCTCAAATTGGGATATGTCTTGCAAGACTTTGGTTGGAATCCGATTGATGAGGTAGCAAGCAACCAAGACTGCATCTCCCCAAAAACTTTTAGGAACATTGGTATGAAACATCATAGATCTTGCTACTTCCATTAAGTGTCGGTTTTTCCTTTCAGCAACTCCATTTTGTTGTGGTGTGTGTGGACAGCTAGTTTGATGTAGTATTCCATGTTTGTTTAGATGAGCTTTGAATCTTTGACTTGTGTATTCCCTCCATTATCTGATCTTAACACTTTGATCTTGGCATTGAATTGATTAGTAACATAATTATGAAAGTTTATAAATGCTTCATAAACCCTATCTTTAGATGGAAGTAATGTAACCCATGTATATTTCGATTTCTCATCTATAAAGGTCACAAAGTATTTATTCCTATCTCTAGACATGTAAGGTGAGGTCCAAACATCGAAATGTACTAAATCAAAGCAATGCTCATAAATTGTAGACGATTTAGGGAAAACAACACGACAATGTTTGCCAAGGATACAAGCCCCACAAACTGAGTGATCATAAGCGACATTAGGAATTATTAAGCTTAAAGCACGAGCATGAGGATGTCCTAATCTAGCATGCCATAAGACATCTTTATTAGCAAAAACACAGGATTTGAAAGCTAATGAATCCAAATTGCTTGGAGGGTCTTCAAGAACATAGAGCTCATCTTGAGTTACACCACCTCCAAGTATCTTACCACTCTTAATATCCTGAAAGTAAACATTGTTAGGCCAAAATGTAACATTGCAATTGAGGTCTTTAGTAGCCTTTTTGACAGAAACTAGATTAGACTTAAATTTAGGTACAAAGAATGCATTAGTTTCTTTGTCAAATAGTCTTAATTTTCCGGGTCCTTCAATTGGAATACCCTTACCATCAGCTATAGTTACTTGTCCTAGACATGGTTCAATGTTCTTTAACAACCTAGCATTGCTAATCATATGGTGAGAAGCACCTGAATCCACTACCAACTTATGATCTGGTTTTATCAAGCGATTTATGGGAGTAGAGTGTGATACCGGAGAGTTTTGAGGCATAGGCCTTGATGAGATCCTCCAAGTCACTCTTCTTAACATACTCCATGGATACATTCATAGCTAGCTCCCCTCCTTGGTTGGATGAACTTGCCGGTTCAGTCGCAACCCTTTGAGAGATGTTAGCCTTTGAATCCTTGAACCGGTTTGGCTTGAGATGAGGATGAAGTATCCAGCACTTGTCCTTGATGTGGCCATTCCTCTTACAATTCTCACACATCACACTCTTCCTATCCTCTTGCTTAAACACGCTTTTGTTGGCCATGACTAGTTCTCCTTTACCACAAAACAAACCAATGTTGCCTTGCTCCCTTTGAATCCGTGAGCACACCTCTTCGAAATCAGGGAGTTTTGGCTCTCTCAGGATGGACTTAATCACATCCTTAAAGGCTGGATTTAGGTTGAGAAGGAGCCCAAATATCTTGTCTTGTTCCTCCTTTCATTAAGCACCTTTGGATCCATAGAACTTGGTCTCAACATGTCAAGCTCGGACCATGTTGACTGGAACTTGCCCAGGAATTTTGTGAACTCCATATCCTCTTGGTGTAGATCATCGAGAGCCTTCTTAACCTCATACACACGGCTGAGGTTTGAAACAGCCCCATACACCCTCTTGAGAGTGTCCCAAAGAGACTTGGCAGTTTCACAA
>JAEVFF010000858.1:31061-41918 GCA_018901945.1 Pugionium dolabratum
ATATCAAGTTGATCGGCCAGCTAAAATGATCATTCTAAACTTATCATTATAAACTAATCTTTAGTGCTCCTTGAATAAAGACTTATTAATTAAGCATAATGCAAGGCATCACACAGTTTGAGATACATTGATTATTTGGACGCTTTATCGTACCTCTTTCAGTCTCAAATGTTGTCACAATATTGAAAATTGAGCTAGATTAATGTTGGCATGGATTCATGTCATTTTGAGTTTTAAATCAAAAGTTAAAGAAATTTTAGTGCGGAAATCCCAAGTTGATGAGTTAGTTAAAGTGATCATTTTTAACTGATCAGTGGTGCTCATTAAGCAAAGGTTTACAAATGAAGCATAATGCATGACATCACATAGTTTGGGATAGATTCAATTACTTAGAGGCTTTTTTCGTAGCTCTTTCAGTCTCTAATATTATCACAATATTGAAAATTGAGATAGATTAGCGTGGGCGTTGGATTCTTGTCATTCTGAACTCCAAATCAAAAGTTACGGACGAATTAATGCGGACATGTCAAGTTGATCTGCTAGTTAAAATGATCATTCTAAACTGATCATTGGTGCTCTTGAGTAAAGGCTTATAAATGTGATGGGATCCTGATGAGGATCAAGCCCCTTATCAACTCCAAATGGTTGTGGAAAAGTCAATGAATGAATTGATGTTGTGGAATGGGTGAAACGTTGGTGTAACCTGCGGATGTGTGAGCTCTTAAGTGGATGGATCCGAGGACAAGAGGAAATGGATGATACTTCTCTAGGATGGTGGAAAATCCTTGGACTATCTGCTTGCTATGTGTGAATAATAAAGGCCAAGCATGTTTGGCAAGGGGTGAATCGAATTTAAACTTCCAAGGGTGATGAAGATCTCTTAGACTTTCGGCTCTGGAGAGGAATGAGAAAATGTTCTAAAATTTCTTAGTTAAGAGGATGATCACACGAGTTTAAGAAGGAAATTGCTATTAAAATGTTTGATGATTCAAAAAGAAAGATTCAAGAGAGTACTTATAGTAATCTAGGAAATTGAAATTGACTCCTAAAATTCTACCAAAACGTTAAAGGAAATACTTAGGGAATTACAAATACAACTAAGACAACAACTAAGAAGTAAATAATGTTTTGACTTGATTCTTCCTCTCTTATTTCATGGATGATGAGATAGAATGGGCCTTGATTCACCAAGAGGTCATGGTAATGTACCTTGTGCTTGCTTCATTAAAAACCTATCTTAGAAAACCCATTGGGACAAAACTAAAAATAGGGAAAAAGAGTACAATCCAAGTCACCTATGTTGGTGAGGTTTAGGTGGCTTGAATCACAACCAATGTGGTTGGATTAGCACACACTAAACCGGCCTGAATGGTGTTGAGAAGGTGATGTAGTGTTGTCTTAAGTTTGGCTTGCTTGGATCAGGTAGTGGGGCCATTGAAGATTTTTAGGCTTTCATCTCCAGTATCCACGGGTTCTAACTGCTCCTTATCATATTTAGTGGCTTCTTCCTCCTCTGGTTCAGGCTGCTGCTTAGGTTGTGGTTCTTTGGTGGCCATGCTCACATCATCCTCCTCCAGTTGAGAAGGTTTGACCTCAATTCTGTTTCATCTGCAAAATATGGAACTAAATCAGTAATATTGAAGTTTGAACTTACTTGGTACTTACCTTAGAGATCCAGCTGGTAGGCATTGTCATTGATCTTCTCGATGACTTTGAATGGGCCATCAATCCTAGGCATTAGCTTGGATTTCCTTTTACTCGGAAATCTATCTTTGCCCAAATCGATCCCCACCAAGTCTCCTTCCTCAAATGCTAACTCCTTTCGGCCTTTATTGGCTTGTTGAGCATAAATCTTAGTCTTATTTTCACAATATTAAGCCGAGCCTTTTCATGAATTTTTTTAACCAACTCAGCCTTTTTCTTTCCATCAAGGCTTGTCCTTTCACTCAAAGGTAAATGCATTAGATCCAAAGGTGAGATGGGATTGAACCCATAAACAATTTCAAATGGTGAGTACTTAGAAGAGTATGCCTAGCTGATTATATGCGAATTCAACATGAGGCAAACATTCTTCCGAAGTCCAAAGATTATTTTTAATCAAAGCTCTTAACAAAGTAGACAAGGTTCTATTAACTACTTCAGTTTGACCATCCAATTGCGGGTGACAAATTGTGGAGAAACAAAGCTTAGTTCCTAGCTTAGACCAAAGTTTTTCCAAAAGTAACTAAGGAACGTAATGTCTCTATCTGATACTATGGTCCTAGGCATGCGATGAAGTCTAACTATCTCCTTAAAGTATAATCCAGCAATGTTAACGGCATCATCCGTCTTATGACATGGAATAAAGTGAGCCATTTTGGAAAAACTATCAACTACAACAAACACAGAATCCTTTACAGTCTTCGTACTAGGCAATCCAACAACAAAATCCATAGAAATATCATGCTAAGGGTGCAAAGGTATAAGAAGAGAGGTATACAAACCGTGCTTTTGGATTGTGGATTTGACTTGCTTGCAAGTTACACATCTTTGGCAAGCTTTCTAAACATCACTCCTTATGTGTCGCCAAAAGAAGTGTTCTTGCAATACATTTAATGTCGTTGCCACGCCAAAGTGACCCATAAGACCGACCACCTGAATGTGCTTCCTTAACAAACAAGTCTCGCAAAGAGGAGTTAGGTACACATAACCGATTATCATAAAACAAGAAGCCTTCACTCTTAAAGTATTTTCCAGTACCAAAATTCTCACAAGAAGCATAAATATCAGCATCAGTAGCATATAACTCTTTGATTTCTCAGACCCTAGCAGTTTAACTTCTAAAGAGTTCAAGAGTACATACCTCCGAGAAAGAGCATCGGCTACTACATTCTCTTTAACTTTCTTGTATTTGATCACATAAGGGAAGGTTTCAATGAATTTGACCCACCTAGCATGTCTTTTGTTCAGCTTTTGTTGCTTTTGAGATGTTTGAGTGACTCATGGTTTGTATGGATGACAAACTCTTCGGGCCAAAGATAATGTTGCCATGTTTGCAAGGCCCTCACAAGCGCATGTAGTTCTTTTTCATAGGTTGGGTAATTGAGTGTGGCCCCTCCAAATTACTCACTAAAGTAATCTATGGGCTTCCTTTCCTACATAAGAACATCACCAATACCAACTACTAAGTCATCACATTCAATTTCAAAAGTTTTATCAAAGTTAGGAAGAGATAGCACCGAGGAGTGTGTGAGCTTGTCTTTCAAGGTTTGGAATGCCTCCTCTTGCGCCTGCTCCCACTTAAATCCCACATTTCTTTTGATAACCTAAGTGAGTAGAGCTGCTATAGTTCTAAAGTCCATGACAAATCTCCAGTAAAACCCAGCTAGGCCATGGAAGCTCCTTACTTCCCAAACATTCTTTGGACTCGGCCACTCCTTAATCGCTTTTATCTTTTCCTCATCAACCTTAATACTATCTGTACTCACAACAAAACCTAAGAATACAAGGTTATCTGTTCCAAAAGTATATATCTTAAGATTGGCATACAAGGTTTCCTTTCTAAGCACTTCAAAAACCTTTCTGAGATGTTCTACATGATCATCTAAGGTTCAGCTAAAAACTAGAATGTCATCAAAGTATACTACCACAAAATGACCTATGAATTTCCTAAGGACATGGTTCAACAATCTCATGAAGGTACTAGATGCATTTGTCAAGCCAAAAGGCATTACTAACCACTCATATAAACCTTGTTTAGTTTTAAATGCAGCTTTCCACTCATCCCTTCTTTCATCCAAATTTGGTGATAACCACTCTTAAGATATATCTTAGAGAAGATGCTAGAACCATGAAATTCATCTAACATATCATCTAATCTAGGTATAGGATGGCGATACTTTACACTGATATTGTTGATGGCTCTGCAATCAACACACATTCTCCAGCTTCCATTCTTTTTTGGGACAAGCAAACTAGGTACAGCACACGGGCTCATACTTTCGCGGATATGTCCTTGCTCCATGAGTTCAGTGACTTGCTATTGAATCTCATTGGTCCCCAGGTGGTTGGTTCTGTAGGATGGCTTATTGGGAAGAGATTCTCCTAGTAGAAAGTCAATTTGGGGCTCCATTCCTCGGATTGGTGGTAAGCGTTGCGATTGCTCCTCCGGAAACACATATTTAAATTCTTAGGAAGTTGAATTTTGCTAGGAATGTCCTGCATAGATTGGTTAGTATGAAAAAATTCTTTAAGCACAGAGAGTAGATGTAGTAAGTTACTCCCTCGGTTGGACTTAATCATAAGATTAGTCGGTTGTTTGGTTTGTTGCTTGGTTTGCAGTTTGGCGGTGCTGTCAGCAATGGGGTTTGCTTTTGGGTTCGGATTGGGTTTTGTTTTTATTTAAAGCTATCTGATCTAAATGAACCTCTTGTGGGGATAAAGGTACAAAAATATGTTTCTTTCCTTTAAACTCAAATGAGTACCTATTTGTAAACCCATCATGAATAACCCTTCTATCCGATTCCCAAGGTGTACCTAACAAGATGTGACCAGCATCCATGGGTAAAACATCACACAAAACCTCATCTTCATATTTGCCTATGGACAAAGGAACTAGGACCTGGTTCTCTACTTCTAGCTCACCCTCATCATTAAGTCATTGCAACTTATAGGGATTAGACCTCTTAATAATCTCAAGTCCTAACTTCTCTACCATAATCTCACTAGCTACATTGGTACAGCTACCTCCATCAATCACTAAGCTACATACCTTACTCTTAACTAGACAGCAAGTGTGGAATAGGTTCTCTCTTTGCTCATTTTTTTTCTTTCCTAGTTTGTAAGTTTAGAGTTCTCCTAGTGACTAAGCGTTGTCCAGCATTGGGCATGTCTACATTTTCTTCCAAGGACTCAGCATCCGAATGGTCATCCTCTAATTCTACCTCACCATTAGCCCTAATAACTATGGTTCTCTTATTGGTACATTCCCTACAGTAGTGACCAAAGCCCTTATACTTAAAACATTGAATTTCCCTAGTTCTGGTGCTAGAACCCATATCCATTCCCTTAGGTTTCGAATCTTCTGCCTTAGCTTTACTGAAATGCTTGTAATCTTTGCTAGATTTATCCTCCTTAGATTGGCTAAACCTAGTAGAACTAAATCCGGGTTTAGGGTTTTTCCTCTTAAGTTGTTTTTCAAACATGATATCCTTATGGAGAAGTTCTTCTATTTTGACATAATGGTGAACCTCTAGCCTATCAATGATTTCCCTATTAAGGCCACCCATAAACCTAGCCATAGTGGCTTCACTATCCTCTTGAACATCAGCCATAAGAAATAAGGTTTCCATCTCCTTAAAGTACTCCTCTATGGTTCTAGATACTTCAGATAAGTTTCTAAGCTTAAAGTGAAGTTCCCTATGGTAGTGGCTAGGTACAAACCTTTTCCTCATGATTACTTTCATCTGGTTCCACAAATCTATAGGCAAATCCCCAGCCCTTCTCCTAGAGTTAAGTAATTGATCCCACCAACTTAAGGCATAATCTTTAAAAGCGGTTGGTACTACTCTAACCTTACTATCCTGAGTGTATTCCATACCATCAAAAACTATTTCTATATTCTGTTCAACTCTAAATACTCCTCAGGGCTGGTCATTGGTTCCATACCAAAGGGTCGCGTGTTATTCCTATGCGGTTGGTCGTCTCTTGGCCGCCTTCTCCTGGGTTTTGTGACCTAGATGAGTGACTGTAGTATTGATCAGTATCAGAAGGTGGCTGGTTTATCCTAAGTCGGTCATTGATGGATCTTTCTATTTCAGTTCTCATGGTTGCCATACTTTCATCCATCATGGCTATAATCAAGGAGTTGTTTGTGGGAGTTTGAGGATTCTTCTCCAATATTGCTGGTTCCTATCATGGTACCTGAAAAATTCAGACAACTAAACAAGTAAAAGGTTCAAAGTAAAAAACAGAAACTAACACAACAATTCGCTGAAAAAAAGACACAAGAACAAAGACAAACCCTAGAAAAGCATGTTCTACAACCTTTGAACTCCGGTTTTTGAATGGGTGAGTCTAACAACTTTAGATTCGTTTTGAAACGTTTTTAATTGGTATTCCTGGTTCTATTAAGTCTTAAGCACAAATTTCATTCAGGTTTAAATCTCTAAAATATTTTGATGAGGATCAAGCCCCTGATCAACTCCAAATGGTTGTGTAAGAGTAGATGAATGGATTGAAGTTTCGGAATGGGTGAAACGATGGTGTAAATTGTGGATGTGTGAGCTCTTAAGTGGATGGATCCAAGAACAATGGGAAATGGATGATACTTCTCAAGGATGGTGGAAAATGCTTCGACTAACTTCTTGCTCTGTGTGAATGACAGAGGCCAAGCACGTTGGGCAATGGGTGAATCGAGTTGAAACTTCCAAGGGTGATGAAGATCCCTTAGACTTTTGGCTTTTGAGAGGAATGAGAAAGTGTTCTAAAATTCCTTATTTAAGAGGATGATCAAACGAGTTTAATAAGGAGATTTGCTATTAAACTGTTTGATGATTCAGAAAGAAGGATACAAGAGAGTACTTATAGTAGTCTAGGAATTGGAAAATGACTCCTAAAATTCTACCAACACGTTAAAGGAAATACTTAGGGAATTACAAAGACAACTAAGACAAAGACTAAGAAGCAAATAATTTTTTGACTTGATTCTTCATCTCTTATTTCATGGATGATGAGATAGAATGGGCCTTGATTCACCAAGAGGTTGTGGTAAAGTACCTTGGGCTTCCCTCATTAAAATCCTATCTTAGAAAACCCATTGGGACAAAACTAACAATAGGGATAAAGAGTACAATCCAAGACACCTCTCTTGCTGAGGTTTAGGTGGCTTGAATCACAACCAATGTGGCTGGATTAGCACACACTAAACTGGCCTGAATGCTGTTGAGAACTTGCTGTACTGTTGTCTTAAGTTTGGCTTGCTTAGATCGGTTTGGGATAGATTGAATTACTTGGAGGCTTTGTTGTAGCTCTTTCAGTCTCAAATGTTGTCACAATATTGAAAATTGAGCTAGATTAATGTGGGCGTTGGATTCATATAATTTTAAGCTCTAAATCAAACGTTAAAGACAATTTAGTGCGGACATGTCAAGTTGATCAGCTAGTTAAAATGATCATTCTAAACTGATCATTGGTTCTGATTAAGCAATGATTTACAAATGAAGTATAATGCATGGCTTCACGTAGCTTGGGATAGATTGGATCACTTGGAGGCTTTACCATATCTATTTTTGTCCTAAATTTAGCTAGCTTAACGTGGGCATTGGATTCGTATAATTCTGATCTCTAAATCAAAGTTTTGGATGATTTAGTGCGGACATTTTAAGTGAAAGAATATTGAGATTATAGAGGAGAAATGTGAAGAATTGAATCTGAAAACTCAAAGAGAAGTATGAGAAAAATGAGAAATGACTTAGACTTATGGAGAAGAATCTCCTAAGAGTATATTATACATTGAGTCTTTACAGCCCTTTTATAGAGGATTTACAATGTGAAAACAAAAGAAAACGAATTCAAACTTGTGGATGAGTTTGAATAGAGGAGGAGCCTGTCAACAACCAATGAGAAGAGAGGAGACAGCATGGGCATGACTGTTTGGTGTGTTTGCCAAGACTGTGTGCAGCATGGGCATGACTGTTTGGTGTGGTTGCCAAGACTGTGTGCAGCATGGGCATGACTGTTTGGTGTGGTTGCCCAGACTGTGTGCAGCATGGGCATGACTTTTTCACCTTGATTCTTCTCCCATGGTAGCTATTTAACCATTTTAACCATGTGGTTAATAATAACTCCCTCCTTTTTCATTTCCCTTGTTATTCAAACTGAATTTTCGTGCTCACACTTGCCTTGGTCCAAGATAGGTCTTATTTGATTTTCCTATGTCAATACTCCCCCTCAAGCTAAAGACTTTGGAATCACCCTAAAGTCTTAAGCTTGGGAACCCAAGGCAACACCTCATTTAAAACCTTATTAAGGAAAACCACTTGGGACAAAACCTTAATAAGGGAAAAAGAGTGTGTTGCTCTTGGATTAGGAGACCTTTGATCATGGGTGTGATAAATAAACAAGCCCAAGTTTGCTAAAGATGTTCTTGCAAACTTTGAGACTTGCTACCTTTGTGAAGATGTCAGCTAGTTGGTCTTCACTCCTTGTATAACATGGCAGAATGGTTCCATCTTGAACTTTCTCCCTAACCTTATGGCAATCGATCTCTATGTGCTTGGTCCTCTCGTGAAACACAGAGTTTGAAGCAATGTGAATGGCTGCCTGATTATCACAATGGAAGGTAATTGGCCCTGGTTGTTCAATACCGAAATCTTTCAAGAGCGCTTTGAGACAAGTTACTTCATTTGTCAGCTTCCTCATAGCCCTATATTCTGCTTCAGCACTAGAACATGATACCACCTTCTGCTTCTTAGTCTTCCAAGTGACTAAGTTCCCACCAACGAAGGTGCAATACCCAGTGGTTGATTTCCGATCCACCCTATCACCAGCCCAATCCGCATCACAATACCCGACAATCTCAGTGTTCCCATTCTTGCCCATCCATATACCTTGACCAGGAGATCCTTTGATGTATCTAAGGATCCTTTCTACCATGCTCCAATGATTTACAGTAGGCTTTTGCATATGTTGACTTACTTGATTCACAGCAAAACACAAGTCTGGTCGTGTGAGGGTGAGGTAGATCAGCTTCCCAACTAGTCTCCTATACTGAGAAACATCCTGAAATAACTCATCAGCTTTCTCCCCCTTTCCATTGACCTTGTAGCCATCTTCAAGAGGAGTTTTTGGCCGGTTTAGCCCCAAGCTTTCCCGTGTCTGTCAACAGATCAAGAGCATACTTTCTTTGGGATAGAAAGAGCCCTTCCTGAGACCGACACACTTCAATACCCAAGAAGTACTTCAACTTCTCCAAGATCCTTGATGTCAAATGATCTGTTTAAGAAGGCCTTTGTGGACTGAATTCCTTCCTTATCATCTCCTGTGATGATAAGGTCATCCACATAAACCAAGACCGCCACGATTCCTTTGGAGTTTTGACGAGTGAACAAAGTATGATCTGAATGGGATTTCCTAAACCCATTATCAGTAAGTGTGGAGCTTAATTTGTGATACCAGGCCCTTGGTGACTGCTTCAACCCATATATTGCCTTCCTAAGTCTTAGAACCTGTCCCTCTTTGCAAAGATCCTCAAGGCCTGGTGGTGGAGTCATATACACTTCCTCTTCAAGTTTTCCTTGTAGGAATGCATTCTTGACATCCATTTGCCATAAGTCCCAAGTCAGATTCATAGCTAGTGAAAGAACAACCCTTACAGTGTGTAGCTTAGCCACTGGTGCAAATGTATCAGTATAGTCCTCTCCATATGTCTGAGTGAAACCCCTTGCAACTAGACGTGCCTTGTACCTTTCTATGTCCCCATTGCTCTTATACTTGATGGTGAACACCCACTTGGAACTCACAGCCTTCTTGCCTTTGGGAAGTTCTTGTATATCCCATGTATGATTCCTTTCCATAGCTCCCTTCTCATCTCTTACTGCATCTAACCATTCTTTCTTGCTCTTAGCTTCTTCATAAGTCCTTGGAATCTGACTTTGTTCAATCTTTCCAAGGAATGCTTGATGACTAGATGGCAAGAGGTCAAGGGAACAAACAACTTGTATGGGATGAGCCACGGCCTGGTTGTTGTAGAAGACCCTAGTGTTTACCCAATTGGATGGGTCTTTCCTAAGTCTAGTACTCCTTCTTAGTTGCTGAACAGGTGGTGCAGCCTCCTCTACAACCATTTCCTCTTCCATTTGGTGAATAGGTTCCTCTATACCCACTTCCAAGTCGTCATGTTCTTGGTTTTGGGCCATAGCTTCTTCTTGGATTGGAGTTGGATCTTGAGTTACCACCCCTTGTTCATTCTCTTGGGTATCTTGTGAACTACTTGGAGTTCTTGCTTCTTCTTTTCTTGAATCCTTTGGCACATCATTCCCCAAATGATTCAAGAGAAACCTCAAACTCGTAGCCAAATCAGAAGGTGACCTTGAAAGATCCTTCAATCCTTCCCAATCTTTCTGATCATAATAGCTTCGTTCTTCTATGAACTTGACATCTCTAGACACATATGTCCTGTTGTTGCTCGGATCATAGCACTTATAACCCTTTTGTGTTGTCGAATATCCAAGGAACATACACTTGATGCTCTTTGCCTCCAACTTGTTTCTTAGATCACCTGGAACATACACAAAGCACACACACCCAAATACACGTAAATGATCAATGGAAGGTTTAGTTTTATTGAGTACCTCAAATGGGGATATATCTTGCAAGACTTTGGTTGGAATCCGATTGATGAGGTAGCAAGCAACCAAGACTGCATCTCCCCAAAAACTTTTAGGAACATTGGTATGAAACATCATGGATCTTGCTACTTCCATTAAGTGTCGGTTTTTCCTTTCAGCAACTCCATTTTGTTGTGGTGTGTGTGGAATGAAAGAATATTGAGATTATAGAGGAGAAATGTGAAGAATTGAATCTGAAAACTCAAAGAGAAGTATGAGAAAATGACTTAGACTTATGGAGAAGAATCTCCTAAGAGTATATGCATACATTGAGTCTTTACAGCCCTTTTATAGAGGATTTACAATGTGAACACAAAAGAAAACGAATTCAAACTTGTGGATGAGTTTTAATAGAGGAGGAGCCTGTCAACAACCAATGAGAAGAGAGGAGACAGCATGGGCATGACTGTTTGGTGTGGTTGCCAAGACTGTGTGCAGCATGGCATGACTGTTTGGTGTGGTTACCAAGACTTTGTGCAGCAGGCATGAC
>JAEVFF010000858.1:44988-62818 GCA_018901945.1 Pugionium dolabratum
GCACGAAAAATCAGTTTGAATAACAAGGGAAATGAAAAAGGATGGGTTATTATTAACCACATGGTTGAAATGGTTAAATAGCTACCTTGGGAGAAGAATCAAGGTGAAAAATTCATGCCCATGCTGCACACAGTCTTGGCAACCACACCAAACAGTCATGCCCATGCTGCACACAGTCTTGGCAACCACACCAAACAGTCATCCCCATGCTGTCTCCTCTCTTCTCATTGGTTGTTGACAGGCTCCTCCTCTATTCAAACTCATCCACAAGTTTGAATTCGTTTTCTTTTGTGTTCACATTGTAAATCCTCTATAAAGGGCTGTAAAGACTCAATGTATAATATACTCTTAGGAGATTCTTCTCCATAAGTCTAAGTCATTTCTCATTTTCTCATACTTCTCTTTGAGTTTTCAGATTCAATTCTTCACATTTCTCCTCTACAATCTCAATATTCTTACAGCTTCTGCATCCGAGGGATGCACAATTTCTTCATTCGAATTATGTTCTGCATGCCATCTCATAGGTTTTGTCGTGTGTTCAGATTGATATAACCTCTTTAACCTCTCTGTTAATGGCAAATACCACATCCGTTTATGCGGAATAGGTACTCTACCGCTTGTCTCTTAAAATCGAGGTTTGTGACAAAATCGGCACTTCATGCGGTTTTCATCATTTCTCCAATAGATCATGCAGTTGTCAATACATACATCGATCATCTGATATGGCAATCCAAGACCATATACAAGTTTTTGAACCTCGTAATATGAAGCATGTGCAATATTATCTTCAGGTAATATATCTCTAACAAAATCAGCTATTGCATTCACACAATCTTCAGACAAGTTGAAATTCGTCTTTATCGTCATCAACCTGCTTGTAGCAGATAAAGACGATAATCCATCTCTACATCCTTTATACAAAGGCTGCTTGGATGCATCTAACATATCAAAAAAATTCCGGGCTTCCAAATTAGGTTCCTCTATTCTGCTAATATCTTCAATGTACGATTCTCTTTGTTCACGAAAAGCATCATTCACCATCTGAACAGTACCTCCATTTATATCAATTTCTGATGCTGGTTCCTCTACCCTAACATTAGTATTATCTATCCTTTTTGAAGTACTACCATAATATTGCATCGTTGCATCAGTTTCTCCATGTGAATACCAAATTTTGTAACCCGGCATAAATCCATTCCTATAGAAATGATTACGTACTTCTCTATCAGAGATTAATCTATGATTTCGATATTTAATACACGGACAATACATTTTACCGTATTTTGATGTCATGCTATTCTCTGATGCAAATGCCATGAACTCTTCAACACCTTGCGCAAATTCATCAGTCAATTCCCCCGTGGTTGAATCATATCGAGGTTTATCCATCCACGATCAAAAATATTCATAAGAACCAGAAGAACACATTTTCTTAAAATTTTTGGTTCTGTTGAAATTGTGAAAGATCATAGCCTATTTATAGTAAAAATTAGATATTATCACGAATTTTTAACAGATTATTAAGAATTTTTAACAGATAATTACGAATTTTAAACAGATTATTCTTCGGAATATTCTCTGTTTCCGATGGAATTCCGACGGTTTCCGACAACAACCGGATATTCATATATTTTGAATAGATTTTATCTTCATAAACCAATGGATTTTCGATGGTTTCCGACCACCGACAGATAAACACAAAATTTTTAACAGTGTACGTAAATTTCCGACGGATTGCCGATGGTATCCGACAATGATCGGATATTTCCGATGGTTTTCCGACGACATCTACAGATGGATTCCCGATGGACTCTAAAACACAGGATCCGTCGGAACATCGTCGGAATGTTACCAACGGCTTGAGATACGTCGGTAACGTTCCGACAGTTTCAAGAGGATATCCCGACGATTACGCTTTCGTCGGAAATGCAACAGTTTACCGTCAGTTTTTACCATCGATTTATCGACGATCTTGCCAGCGTCGGAAATTACCGATAGATCTCCGATGGTTTTAGTTCCCTCGGCTATCCATCGCGTATCCGTCGTAAATTTGTCGGAAATATCCGATGGTTTTTATTTCGTCGGAAATGCCGTCGGAAATGTTAATGTTTTCTTGTAGTGTTCGCAAAATACAAAATAAATTTTTGGGAATTGTGCTTTGTAAACAAAGACAAAAGAGACTTCTCGGAAAGTCTGCACAAACCAAAAATTTGAACAAATTGTAACTTAAATTTAGCATAACCAAATTTACAATTTCCGACCTAACCAAAATTTACTCCCCATATAAAGAAGTTAAGTCTAAAATTTTACCATAATTTCATTTCAAAAAAAAATTGGAACTTTCCATCCTCCAAAAAAATTGGAAGCTTCTATCCTCCAAAAAAGATAAATCTTCTCTATTTTTCTCCCCTCCTTTCTCTTCTTCTTTTTTTCTCATCTTTTTTCTCTTGTTTTTATTTTATAGATGTAAGTCTTAAGATATGAAAAAGGTAAAAAAAATTTGTCTAAATGGTTTTTTTCGTAGTTTTCTAGTTTTTATGGTTTTTGAATATTTTATTGTTTAAATGTTTTGCTGTTTTAATAATCTTCCTTCTCATCTTCTATATTTTTTAGATCTAGTAACTGAAGTTAAAAGATCTAAAAAGTAAGTTTGTTGTTTTTAGTTATTTTTGTTTGGAGGTTTTGTTGTTTTATTGTTTTCCTAATCTTATTTCTCATATTTTCATTTTTTTTTCTTATTTTCTCATTTTCTTTATCATCTTTTCTTTTTGTAGATTTGAAAAAGGAGGTCAAAAGATCTAAAAAAGTAATTTTGTTGTTTTCAGTGATTTTTTGAGATTTTTTAGTGTTTCTAAAATTTTAGATGGTGGTTTTATAGTTGTTTTGAGATTTATATTAGTTTTACAGCTTTTTGGTTGTTGTTTTTTTTGAGTTTTTGAGTTTTATATCAGTTTTTGAATCGATTGTTTTGCGAGCTCTAATGGACATAATTCATTACAAGTTGGAGATTTCGGTTGCAGATTTCATTACAAGTTGTTGGTAACGTCATCATACCCTCCCACTTCAAGAGGGTTTTGTCTTTAAAACTTTTGGCATGCAGAGAAGTTAAGTTAATAACTTCATTTATTTGACCATGGACATTAACTCAGTTTATGGTTTTATGAGCTCTAACGGGCAGACTTCATTATAAGTTGCACATTTCAGTTGCAAACTTAATCATAAGTTGCAGACTTCAACTGCAAGCTTCATTATAAGTTTCAGAATTTGTTTGCAAACTTCATTGTTTCTTTTATTGTAGATCTAGAAAATTAAGTCAAGAGATTTTTAAAAAGTGAATTTGATGATTTAGTGGTTTTTTTAGTTTTTTTTGTGGTTTTAGAGATTTTTTTTGTTCAGATGTTTGTTATTTTTCTAATATTCTTTCTCATTTTCTTTCTTATCTTTTAATTTTTTTCTCATATTCTCTTGTTGTATATTTGAAAAAGAAAATTAAAAGATCTAGAAAAGTAATTTTATTGTTTTTAGTTGTTTTTGAGATTTTTAATGGTTTTTAAAACTTTAGATGGTGGTTTTACAGAACAAACTTCTCGAGAACTATGTTTTGTATTTTATTTTACAAAACAGACTTCCTAGCAAATCTGTTTTGTAGTTCGTTTTAGAAATCAGACTTATTGAGAATTCTGCTTCGTAAAAATTTGAGAGTAAAAAAATTATACCAAATATAATTTTTTCTCAAAGATCTAAACTTCTCAAAGATCTGAACTTTTTTTAAAAAAAAGAGAGAATAGATTCTCTAATTTTATACCAAATATAATTTTAAGATCAATAAATAAGTGCTTTATTTTTTTCTGGAAAAAATAATTCCATAATGCTTTTAAATAATTTTACAAAGCACATTTTTCGAGAAGTTATGTTTGTTAAGAAAAACAACGCAGATTTCTCGCGAAATCTGCTTTTGGATAAAAAAAATATTAGTTTTGCAATTGACCGAAATTCACATTTACAAAGCAAACTTTTTGAAAAATCTATTTTGTATAGAAAAACAATGCAAATTTCTCAAAAAGTCTACTTTTAGATTAAAAAAATTAGTTTTGCAATTGATATTTACAAAAGAGATTTCTTAAAAAGTCTCCTTAGTTAAAAAAATCAATGCACACTTTTCGAGAAATATGCATTTTGATCAAAGAGGTTAGTTTTGTAATTAAGTCAAGTTTGCATTTACAAATCAGATTTGTCGAGAAGTTTGCTTTGTATTTAAGTTTTTACGTATACTTTGTAAAATAAGAAGGTTATTGCAATTGACAATAATCGCATTTATTAAGTCTTCCGAGAATTTTGTATTGTATTTAAATTTTTACACAAACTTCTCAAGGTTAGTTTGTTTTAAAAAATAAAAAGGTTAGTTTTGCAATTGACTAAAGTTTGCATTTTCAAAATAGATTTTTCAAAAAGTGTGATTTATAAATGTAAACGCAAAACAAATTTTTTCAAGAAGTTTTCTTTGAAAATAAAAACTTTGGTTAATTAAAAAAACTAACTTTTTACTTTAAATTAAAAAACTTCCATAGAAGTCTATTTTGAAAATGCAAACTTGGATCAATTATAAAACTAACCTTTTTATTTTAAAAAAGGTTTCTTGAGAAGTTTGTTTTGTAAATGCACATTCGTCAATTTCAAAACTAACATTTTTAATCCAAAAACATATTTTTTTAACAAAGCAGACTTTTTGAGAAATGTGTTTTATAAATGCGAACTTCGGTCAATTGCAAAATTACTTTTTTATCAGATTTCTCAAGAAATTTGCGTTGGGTTTTTCATAAAAAACTAAATTTTCAGAAAGTTTGCTTTGTAAAAACGAACTTCGGTCAAATGCAAAACAGGAAACCTGTAAAAAGTCATGAATTTTCAAATTTTGGTCATTCAAAGCATGATTTTTCAAGTGGATAATTTAAAACACTAAGATATATTAACTTTTTAAGTTAAACTTATATTTTGTTGATTAAGCCAAATTAGATCATTAGCAGAGTAATTAAATGGTGTTAAAATATTTTTAAAATACAATTAAAAAATCGTCATCCCAATTTTAAAGCATCCCCTAATAAAAAATTTAACTTTCCCTATTTCACAAAACGCAAAATCGATTTTTATTTTGCCAAATGCAAAAAAAAAAATTTGATTTTGGATTAGATCGCTAGATAGAATGAGCTCCACCGGAGATAGAGGTGAAGCAATCGAAACTCCATCGCCTCAAATCTCATTGCATGAAGCCATGAACAAAGATGGAGAGCCCAAACGCGAGGTCGTGAGTGGAAAAGAATGAAAACGATTTTGAAGATTTAGGATTCTTAAATTGCAAATTTTAATTTAGAGATGTTTTAAGATTGGGACAACATCATTTCTATTAACTGTATTTTTTTTATTAATTATGTTTTTAACCGTGTTTTAACATTGTTTAATTATCATGTTAATAATGTGTTAATCAATTTAACGACGTACTTGATTTGGCTCAGTCAACAAAAGTGTAAGTTTAACTTAAAAAGTTAACATATCTTAGGGTTTTAAATTATCTACTTAAAAGTTCTTTGGATGACTAAAATTTGAAAGTTTATGATTTTTTGGACAGTTTCCCCATTGCAAAACTAGTCTTTTTTATTTTACAAAACAGATTTTAGAAGTGTTCATCAAAATTTAAATACAAAGCACACTTCTCAAGAAGTTTGTTTTTTAAATTTGAACTTTGGTCAATTTCTAAACTAACCATTTTTATTTAGAATTCTCGAAAAATCAGCGTTGTTTTTTTAACAAGTAGACTTTTTTAAAAAGTAAAATGAAATACAAAACATACTTTTTGATAAGTTTGTTTTGTAAAATGAAATACAAAACAGAATTTTCAAAAAATATGCTTTGTAAAAAAATACAAAGGAAACTTTCCGAGAAATTTTTGATTTGCAACGTGAAAGTCATAGCCAAAAAAATAAAAATTATTTTGGATCTTGATTTTTCAGTTGAATAACTTTTTTCTAGTTTCAAAGATGTTTTCCAAAGGTTCAAACTTTTACAACATAGCATGAAGAGAAAAAAGAGAAAAAATGTACAGAAAAAATGAAAGATGAGATAAAAAGATGGTTGATCGATCAATTAGAAATTCATTACTCCAACGATAATGGTGGTTCAAGTAATGAAAAATGATATTTTCGTAAATATTTAAAATGTGTGTATATAATTATCTTTTTGTATTTTTAAAATAAAACAAAAATACCTAATAATGGCAAAGATGTAAATATAGAGATTTTGAAGGATATAAAAGAGATAAAATATTAGTTTTGCAAAATAAAGTTTAAAAATATTAATTTTGCAAAATAGAATTTAAAGAGATTAGTCTTGTATTTGAACTCAAATATTGAATTATTTTTTCAACTCGTCCTAATTTTTTAACGAGATCATATTTTTCTAGTGACATGTAAGCATTTTCTAAATTCATTTATCATTCATATGTAAGATATCAACACAAGGCATGGACAAATCATTTCAATGATATTGTTTTAAAATAAAAATATTTTGATATTTTTGAAAGAAATTTGTTTTGTGATATTTTAAGATATTTGTTTATATTTAAACTATAAACTGTTAAAAATCTTTTGGTAGAAAAAAAAATTAATAGTTTTTTGGGCAATTGCCTAATATAGCACTCTTTCAAATTTTTATTGTAAATGTAGTACTAATCATTTAAATTTTCAAAAATAACATAAAATTAATACTAAAATAATTAAAAATTTCTTTCTAATAAAAAAAAATTAAACTTTAAACTGGAAAAAGTAAACTCCAACATTATGTTTCAATTTTATATATAGTTTATTTAAGATAAATAATTATTTTTACATAATAATTTGTGATATTTTAAAAATTTTATTTTTAATATGCTATATTTGAAAGATAAATTTAAAAAAGTACTATTTAGTGTATTACTCTAGTTTTTTTGAAAAATAATTATCGATGATATTTTTAGATAATTTTTTAAAAATATTATTTAAAATTTTATTGTAAATATAACACAATTAATTTATATTTCTAAATATAACATAAGTTTAATATTATAATAAGTAAATTATTTTAATAAAGAAAATTTAACATTAATTATTAAAAAAATTTAAAATAATATTTTAATTTCATTAAATAAATATTTTTACATAAAAATTTATTATATTTTAATATTTTGATTTTATTATGTTATATTTATAACAAAAAAATCTAAAAATTTATTATTTTTAGACTTTATGATATATTGGCCCCATCGCTCCTCAATGTTAATTAATTCAAATATATCAAGAAAAACGAATGGAAGAATTGAAATTAGATGCTTGGTCTTTTTTGTATGTGTACGAATTTTTAAATTCGACAAAAAATCATAGAAACATGATTTTGTGTTAGTATAATGGTTCATTTCCGTTTACTACATGAATTTATACGAATAAATTTATTTCATCTGTATTTTTTAAATTTTTTTTAACTATATAAATTGTATTTTTGTTTCAAATACATAAATTTTATAAATCATTGATATTACACAAATTCGTTGATGTTTATATGTTTAATCGCTATTAAACCTTTTTAATTCTAAAATTTGATATTAATTTTAAAATAAACGAAAATTAAAACCAGATTTTTGAATTAAAATTAAATTAATAACGATTTAATATTTAAATATTAATTAAATTTATATCATTACAATAATTTATAAAATTTATGTAATTTATGGAAAAAATACTGTTTATTTAACTAAATTTCCCCCACCCCCAAATGGATTAAAAATAAATTTATTTGGATAAATTTACGTAGTTAATTTCATATCCGTAGCCCTAATTTCATTTCGATAAAACCCTTTTTGTTTGAAAATGTTTGAAGTTAATAATTTGTACGAATAATTATGGAATGCGACAAGAAAATCCTAGAATCCTCTCGCGCTTTCATCACTACCCTCTCTTCATCTCTCATTCTTCACAGTCGCAGATGCATTCCACCATGAACGGTGATCCCCAGGAGGAGATGATGGATACCGATTCCGGTGAAAATCCCAGCACCGTCAGGGATTTTCTCTCCGCAGCTCGGAGGCTCGTCGATCAAGGAGAGCCATCACAAGCTCTTCAAGCGGTATATCAATCTCTTCGACATTTAACAGTTCTTTTGGGATTTTCTCGATGTGTATACAGTTTTGGTGTGTGTGGATAGGGTTCTTTGGTTGTTTTCCTTGACACTCCTCAACTTCTTTAGTTATTTGAACAGTTCTAAATCGAACTAGATGCGAAATATCCAGTCAAGAAAGGGTTATTAGTGTTGTAAAGATCAATCATTCCAAAGTTTAGAATTTTAGACAAAAAGAAGATTAGCCTTTCGAAAGTTGCATATAAGGATTAATGAACATTTTAGTTTTTGGAGGCCTTTGTTGTATGTTGATAAACCACAAAGAAAGATTCGTTTCTTAGGTGCTTGATGTTATCATCTATGAATTGTAAAGTTTGAAAATGTAACTTGCGTTTGATCTTATTACATTTATCCTTTAGTTAAGTCTCTTATGTTGTGTAGTTCTTTTGTGAAGTGAATAAAGTACTTAACATTTTTTTGAAGCTTATCACATCGGCTTCATACATTGGCAACCATATTAGCTATATTGCTAGTTCTGATTACGGGTTGATTGGTACTGGTTGTGATTGTTTTGTGGTGGTGCTGAGAAATCCCTTTCTTCTAGTCGTCAGACCAATGGAAAGATTGTTCACTTGTGTTGTTTCCATATACAGATAGTATTGACCTTTTTCCAGTTACATTTTCCCTTTCTTGAGGCACTCTATCTTGTTCTGAACAGGTAGTGATGGCGATGAGAATCCAAGGAGGAGATGAAGCAGTACTTCAGATATTGAACCGGACCCGTGAGCTCTACAAGCATAGAATCCAAGAAACAGCTAGTATAGATCAGCTAGCTTCTATATTTGCCGAGTGTGCCATTACAGAAGCGCAACCTCTTGGGAATGAGCGGCCATCATCAACAAACTTATTTGGGACCAAAGAAACCGTCACAGCGGATGCTCACGGCGTATCTATTCTGGAAAAAAGCGGGAGGTCACAGATCATGCTTGACGCCTTTGCCGATGGAAGCAGCTTTATCTGTTTGCAATGCGGTGGTTTGGTGAGCATCCATAGGAGAGATGAACACTATGCATATTGGTGTAGCAATATGTGATACATGGATGCTGTTTTTACTGCTCCATATTTGTTATTGATGTTACTTGTTGATCTTTAGACACTTTCGAGACATGTAAATTGTAATGTCACTGAAGAAGGTTGAATAAAGCACATTGTAACATGTCTCTCTCTCTCTCTCAATCTTCTCTGTTTTACTCTCTTTCTCTCTCACTCTCTTGTTTCATGTTTTCATTCTTAAGATTACTACAATATGTGAGAGTTGAACAAAGCTGAACAACGGAGAATATATAAGAATCATTTACAACAAAAAAAAAAACCAAAGAACAAAGAACACTGAAGATGAGGTTTATTTCCTCCATGAGTTTCTTTAGTGATGTATAAAGATGTCAATTTCTATCAACACAATCAATACGAACAATCTCTGAGTCCTAAAAATCAGTCTGCTATGCGACCCGCAGCACCCAATGCTCGATCCTGGTGGTTCTCCTTAATGCCGTAAACACGCCTGATAGTTTCCGATATCACACAACCTCAAGAAAACTCCCAAATGAAACACAGCAGCAAGTCCAGTCTCTGCTCGTGCACGAATAGATTTTCGTTAGAAAGAAACAATGATATCCTCTCTCAAGGTTTGTTTAAATAAACTTGAAAAGATTGATTACCTGCAGTCATTTGTATGATCCTTTCCATAAGAGTCTCATACTCACAAAAAGAGAGCATAAACACTAAAAGGATTCTCTCAAATAACTAAGTAGCCAGTGCAAGCAACTTGATCACATGATCTTATTAGGGAGAGCCTTATGTCGGGGCTTTGCCTTGAGGAGTGTTTCGTCGCTGTGCCTAATCCATTCAGAGAGTCTCCATGGCTTTTGCCATTTCCATTTGAATTGAACAATCCACTGATGATGGCTTCTCTTCCACCTCCAAAGTTTTCCACCTCGTTGTCCTACCGCTGATAGTTTTCTCATCGACGCTTGTCCCAACGGTACCATCTGCAACCCAAAGAAAAGCACAATATCTTGATTCTTGACTCATATATTTTCCAGATTTTCTTTTCTGTACTGTAAGCAGAGCGGAAAAAAGGGGAATGAAATGACTTAAACCTTCTTGTTTGTATCGATAAACGCGGCCAAATCTCTTGCTTTTCCGTTAGCAACTCCTGGGCTAAATTTGAGCTGTTTCTGTGCTGGCACAGTCATTGGAGAAGGTGTGGTCATGTCTTCAGCTAAATGTTTAGCTGAACTTGGTGGGGTTCCCTATACCAACGTTTCAATTTTTTTGAGACTTATTACCGTCACCATAACTAAACTAAAACCAAAACATCGACGAAATGGGAAAGGTGGCATAGTCTTATTACCATTGGAGATGATGAAGCTAAGGAATTTGCAACTGCTTGTTCCCTTAATTTTAGCTCCTTTTCTGCTTCTTTCCGTCTCAACTCACTCTGTCTCAAAAGGCCAACAATCTCTTTGAACTGATCTTTCATTTCTTTTATTTCTACATCTTTCTCCCATAATTGGCACCTGCATTTGCATAAGAAAAGAAGATGAAAAAGGTATAAAAATCTGGATAGGAGATTCACTCCACACCTGAAACCGATTTTCTCGAAAAGTTGGAAGTTCAGGGCACCTTGTTTCTGCAAGAGAATTGAACATATACTGTAGCAAATTCTTAGCCTCTCCCATTGATCGCAGCTGGTTCCAGCGACCACGGTTTGTAAAGGCACGCTCCCGTTCTTCTGCTTCAGAAAGTTGTGAAGCCATCGCTACTAGAGAATTAGAAGATATCCCAAGCATGTTCTCAAGCGAAGATATTCTGGCCATCCTTGCATTAGGCGACAACGACGATGCCCTGAAAGAAAACTTACTAATAAAGACTCCGCGAAATTAGAAAAAACAAACAAGAACGACGAATACTCAGGAAAAAGGTACCTAGCAAAGCCAGTTTTTCCTCTTGGAGGACTTAATCCTTTCACTGCAAACTCATCCACTTGTCTTAATATAGCCAACTCTTCCGCCAATGCAGCTCGTCTGAAATTATCATAACATTGCATAAACAGTAACTAAACAAAAGGTTTAACGGTATTTTATGATGATAAAATTGTCGCAAACGTCGAAAGGCATTTGGGACGTACACGTGACTTTGCTTCTCATACTCAAGACGCACTTCATGCACATTAACCATGACTTCCAGCTCGTGATCAAGCCATCGCTGCAACGACTTCTCATTCGTCTAAAAGAGTACGAATTGAATTAGATTTCCGAAGGATCAAAATGATACAAAGTACACGAGATAAAGAAGAAAGGGACAATGATACAATCCACACCTGACCATTTGTTCCAAAGCCATTTGTACCAGCTGCATGAATAAAGTATCATTTAGAATCTAAAAGCACAAGAAAATCACAATCTTATTCCTGCAGGGCCCAAGATATCTACGCAACTAGCTCCATCTACTACTTTATGTGTTCAAGTATTGTTTAAACCAACTATAAAAACACAAAACATTATCAATCATACCTGATTGTTCACGAGAAGAAATTTTCCGAGCTTCCAACAACTCTTTTAACCTCTTGGTAGCCATTGCAGCCTCTTCTGTCTTCCTCTGAAGAACCTGAGAGCAAATTTACCTTTGTTCAAAACTGAATTTTCTTTCTTTTTAACGATCTTTCAGAGATCATGGAAACTATTCAAAATCCAAACTTTCAAAACTACACAGTAACAGTCTCGTGCTTACCATTTTCTGGCGCTGGTTTAAAGCTTGCAGCTTGTGCCTTTCATATTCGCTTTTTCGCCCTTCTTTTCGCAACTGCGTTTGGCAGTGAAAATTTAATATTAACAGGTAGAGTTAGATTCTAAGATCATGTGAGCGAAGACTTATTGCAGAAGAAAATATCAAACGCAAGGTCTTAAGTAAGGAGAAAAAAATAGCAAAGGTACCTGCAAAAGTTCCTTCTCCCTCGAGGTTTTCCACTGTCGAAACTGCTCTGCTTCTTGTTTCATTCTGTGATGCAGCTGAACCTACAAAGTCAAGGAAACTAATCAGGGAGATACACTTTCAAAGACAATATGCTACATACCTGAAAAATATTTACGGACACGATAGAGCATTTTAAAAATCATATTTGTATACCTTTTGTGCCTTGATAGATTGGATTTCCTCCTGTAACCTCCGAGCTGCATCATCGCTCTTTTGTTTCTGTTTCAGTAGCTGAACTTGGTTCTCTTGCTTTTTCTTAAGGTCAAGAATCTGTGCTTCGAGCGCCTTTAAATTCTGAGCATGCACATCTTGCAACTTCTGGGCTTGACCATCAGAAGCAAGGTTCTCAATTTCAGCCAACAAACGATTTCTCTCTTCCTGAAAAAAAAACAGTTCAACAAATCATATTATTATTCCCTTTTGATGAAACCTTTAAAATAAAACATGAGCACAAAATGCAAAACACTTCCACCTGAACCGATCTCTTTTCGTCCTCCACCTCCGCGATTTTCTTTCCAAAATGTTGCTTTAGGGCAGTCGTATCATAGCCATCAAAGAGCTTCATCTCAGACTGTTTTCATACATCGAGTACGCAGTTACGACACAAGAATAAATCTCAATGTATGCCAAAAAAACAAACCTCCTAGGAATCTCTAGTGCATAAATAACAAGTAACCTCTTTTTCCTCTAGTCGGCGGTTCAGTTCATGCAACTCTTTGTCCATACTATTTTGCAAAAGCTTGTGCTCCCATTCCTTTGCCACTTCGTCTATTTCCCTCGACTCACCTGCATTTAATAAAAACTCTTTCTTTAAGTTTTTGGATCTTTTTTTAATCTAAGGGAAGACTCTTTTCCATTTCAACCGGTTAGCTTTCCTTATACCTATTGTGGCTTCAACCATTGGATATGTGGAGGATTCTATGCTTTGTAAGCTCCTTTTGAGCCCGTCGTGTCTAGCATAACCAACGACTTCATCCTACAACCAAATAATCCAATATTTCATACCAACAACAAAGATCTAGCATAAATACTCGAATCAATATGCAACACATGTATACATGGTATCCACATATATACTAAAAAGAAAAGTATCAGTAAGAATAGTACAGCTTGTATGTCTTTAAAGTCCTTTTCAGAATGCTCAACACCAGGACATCTGCTGCGGTACTCATGAAGTTCGCGGCAAAGGCCTTCGTTAGTAGTTTCAAGCCAAGCAATCCTTTCCTTAAGCACCTACATCATCACACCCTCTCTTAACCTTTATGCTCGTGAAAAAAAAATACCGAAATACCACTATAATTTCATAATTTTCCCAAGTAAAACCAGACACTAGAATTAACATACCTGGACTTCTGCGGATGCGGATCCTCCATTCCGTAAAGAGAGCTCTGCCTGCAAATATTCTAGCTGTTGGCGCATTTTCAACATCTCACTCGAAACGGGATCTCTATTAACCTGTTTGGAGATTTTTTAAAGAAAGAGAAAGAAAATTAGAGTAATCTACTTTCACTTAATAATTAGCTTCTTCCATTGACATATCTGAATAGCTTACAACAGGTTTGTTCCGGATGTTTCGAGCACGGTTTGCATATTTCAAAGTGTTGAGTGTTTCCTCAGCATTAATATCTGCAGGACTGATGCAAGCTGGAACCCGAATAATAACCGTAAAGAAATTAAACAAGCATCAACCAGAGAAGAGGAAAGAAACATAAACAGGAAAAAATGCAAGTTACCTATCATCACAGTCCTGCTGTTTCCCCCAAGGGAATCCTAAGAAATTAACATGCAAACATTTATGAGAAGAGAGCAAACAACGGACCATATGATATCAAGAAAATTTGAAAACAAATATACCTGCAAAAGTCGTGTAAGTTTACTGTCTCTATAAGGAACATGGGCACCGTCTTTTCGCTTTTTCTCGTCTCCGAGTGCACTTATAACATTACCAAGCGCAAGGAGACCTTTATTTATGTGAACCCCTGGTGAGAGGAATCAAATTCCATTAAAGCACAATGATCAAAAAGGCTTATACTGGTCTAAAACATAATGGAACACAAGAACCCGTACCTTCCTTGAATCTCAAACCGTCAGAGCCGGTTCTTTTGGCTCGTTCTGAACCAGCAAGGTCTACTAGGTGCAACTTGGCACAGAGATATTCTTCTTTCAAGCTCCCATTGCAAGCACCGTTTTCAGGAGAATCTGTATTGATTTTGCGCATTTGCTCCACAGTGATAGTGAAAATGGCATGTGAACGACTGCACGACGATAGAAGAAACGAAACATTTATGACCATTTAAAGTTATATCGACTGCAATTTACTGTTTCCGAGGTTTTAAGTTGTGTACAAAAACTGAAAATAACACGGTTACCTGGACTGATTGTTCATGTTGGTACTACCAGTAGCCCTGCTAACCGACCCTTGATCAAGGCAAGCAGCCATCTCTTTCAATGTACTGACGCTGACTTCCGTAGATCCTGCTAATGTAATAACACCATTGGATGTTTCTCTTATTTGTATTGGTGGCTTCCCGGGGACATGCGCTACCTTCCCTCCATTGCTAGTAGCATCTGGTTTGTTTATAGTGCAAGGGTCGAGCAAATCTTGCACCTCTTCTTTATGAATCTAGCAAATGCAGTAAGAAAAACCGTAAATGTCAAGTTAACAAATCAATCAATAGAGAAATCGCAAAGGTTAATTTTAAAAGAACCTCGATAAAAGAAACATGGATTTGAAACTCAATCTGGTGCTTCAGAGTCTCTATCTTGCTGAAAAGAGCGTTCATAACTTGAGGGACGATTCCAGTTTGGCTGCTGTCTCTGCAGCCAGTACCCATTGTGTATGTTTTACCGGAACCCGTCTGGTAATGTAATAACAAACAAAAGTTATAAAAACAGAGATTCGCTGGAAAAGTCTAGTGCATGATATAAATGTTTTATTTACCTGTCCATAAGCAAGAACAGTAGCATTGTAGCCTTGAAATAAGCCATTGACGAGCGGTGCAGCACATTCTTCATACATTTCGGAAGATGGAGAACCAGAGCTCCCATATACATGATCGAAAGTAAATGAATGTGATCCAATTTGTACCTGCGTCATATTTCCATTTTGACATTACAAAATCTCCAACCAACAATAAAGATTTCAGATTGTCAAAATTTCACATCCCGAGCCAATTTTCAATGTTTTTCAGTCGTTTTTTTTTGTCAGTCTTCAGAATTAGCAACAAAAAAAGTTTCAATATTTTCCGACATTTTGTTTTGATCAATTCTTAGAATTAGAAACCAAAAAAAACGTGAGCAAATTAATTAAGGAATGATGTAAGATGCGATAATTCCAATACTTGAAAACATAGCTACTCAGTCAAACATGCATAAGAACAAAAAAAACATTCTGAAAAGAACAAAGAAACACAAGTCACTACTGATTCTAAACGTCGCGAGATCTAGATCTCAGAGAAAGGGTTCCTACAACAAAAGAAAAAGAGCTGACGAGTAGACAAAACAAAATCATCTGACCAATGAGATTGGAAAGAAAACAAGTACCTGCGGTTTACCGGAGACGACAGTGACACAATCTTTACAACCTTGAAGCCGTTCGTCGCCGATGAGTGGTCTGATGTGGACAGCAACCTTAACGGAACAATCATCCGGCGGCGAAGATTCCATTAGTTAAACAAAAGAGAATGAAGGAGGAAGAGTGATCTCGAATCAATTCTCTCGCGACTTGAATTATGTCTTAGAGAGAGAGAGAGAGAGTGAATGATGACTCTGTAGTTGCAGACAAATGTGGTTTGATGAAGTGAGAGAAAGGAAAAGAAAGTAAGTAAGGATATAAATGTAATTTTAGAAGGACAAAAAGTTTGGCGAGAGCTTAACTGCCACGACAATAACCTTCATTTTTACACATTTGACTTAGGTTTCACTCTTTGCTCTCACAAACGAACCGACTTCACTTTACTTTCACTCTTTCCCGTTTTACCCCTTGCTTTCTCTGTCATGAAAGCAAAAAAAAAATAGATTGCTTTATTGCATGTGCCACTCCCTTTTTTAGTAGTGCTTACTTGTAGTATATGTATATGTCTATATAATAATCACATGAGTCTAGAGAAAATTTTTAAAATCTTTGTTCAAAAATACTATTATTATTATTTTTTTCCAAAATAGTCTAAATCAATTATATTAAATAATTGTTCACATAACATATAATAAATTTTGAGTAATACTTTAAAATAATATCTTTTAAAACTTTTGTTTTAAATCTAATACTCAAGTAAATTTTCAAAAATTTCACAAATAATTATGTGAAAATATTTATTTAATATAAATAAATTATAAATAAATTTAAAATATTATATGTAGATTTATTTTTTTAATTTAGAGTTTATTTTTTTATATTAAAACAAAATTTTAATAGTAATACCCAAAAATATAATGTTTGGGTTCACTTTTTCTAATTTAGGATTTAAATTTTTTTTTATTAGAAAGAGATTTTAAATTATTTTGGTATTAACTATTTTGGAAATTTAAATGATTAGTGATATATTTGGAATAAAAACTTAAAAGAGTACTATTAGTCAATTGCCCAAATTTTAATGTATTTTAATTTTAAATATGTGCTATTATTGGCAATTTAAACTAATGATGTTATTTTGGATAAGAAATTAAAATTGTTATTTTATAGAATTTTTCTTATATTTTTGAGGTTTTCAAATTAATTTATCTCATTAGAAGTGTTTATAATCATTTGTGATGTTTCACTATGGTACTTTTTAAAATTTTTAGTAAAACTGTATTTAAAAAAACATAAAATATTGTATTTTTGAGAATTTTCATATTTTAATCTTTCGTAGATAAAAGGTTTTAAAATTAAATTGTTTTAGTTTAATATAATGTTATTGAAAACAGTTTTAGATTTTGTTATGGAATCAGATTATTAAGTATAAAAGGAGTAATTATGTGGTCAACTTAACTCCATCAAAACTTATCATTAAGTTTGTTCATTACATGTATTGAGTCGAGTAGGTAAAAAAACACAAGGATATCGACAATCATTATATAAATACTTTTTAGAAAGAATAAATAGTTATGCGAAAAATGGATAGAATACATGTAATTTAAGTAGTCAAAATAACTATCTAACTGGATCATTTGATTAGCTTACAATCAAACAAACACAAGTAAACTACACATACCTTGCATAATATTAAATATTTTTACAATTTTGAAAATGTGTAAAGAATTGGGTAAATTTTTAAATAGAAAAATTATCCATAATAATTTTTGGTTCCAAATATAGTATCATTAATTTAAATTTTCAAAAATATCATAAATTTAATAGTAAAATTTTTTTAAAGAGTAATACTTTAAAATAGCATATTTTATATTTTTTTCCAAATTTAACAATGTAAACTTAAAATTCCAAAAATAGCATAAATTATTTTCTAAAAATACATATTTAGCATAAATAAATTATAAGTATAATTAAAATATTATATTTAGATTCTTTTTTCTAATTTATGGTTTATGTTTTTTTATTAAAAAGAAGTTTAAAGTGTTTTAACACTAAATTTGTGTTATTTTTGGAAATTTAAACTAAAAGTGATATATTTAGAACAAAAACTTAAAATAGTGCTAATTTTATCAATTACCCTTATTA
>JAEVFF010000858.1:63189-130560 GCA_018901945.1 Pugionium dolabratum
GTTAAAATCTTTTCTAATAGAAAATATCTAAACCCTAAATTAGAGAAAAGAAGTTAAACATAATGTTTTAATTTATATAACTATTTAGGATAAATAATTATTTTACATAATAATTTATACGATTTTAAATTTTTTAATTTTAATGTGTTAGATTTTAAATAAAAACTTAAAAGATGTATTTCTCTAACTCTTATTACACTTATCCAAAAAATTCTAATAAATGGAATTAGATATAGATATCATATTATTGAACTCAAAGTATAAAATACTCATTAGCCAACTATAGTACTTAGATTCCTCTCCACTTTATATTTACAACTACCAAACTCGTACCCAACATAATTTATGTATATTTATTGATTAAATTGTTAGCTAATAGTATTTGACATGAACAACACACTGCTTAAATTGTCTTCCAAACATGAGTCGACATGAAAACACAATTCTCTCGCAAAATGAGTCAATTTTATCATTGTCATTATACAATGGTGTCAATATTTTATTTTTATATTTTATTTTTATATTTTATCAATTGTATTTACCATTATTGAATAAATTTAGATTGGACAATTCTCCAAAATAACATTTTTATGTTTTTATTCAAAATATACCATTATTAGTTTAAATTTTCAAAATAACACAAATTTAATATTAAAATAATTTAACATCTCTTTTCAATAAAAAATTTAAACCATATATTAGAAACATATAAATTTTAAACATAATGTTTCGGTTTTATTTATAATTTATTTATGATGAATATTTATACATAATTATTAGTGTTATTTTTAAAAAAAAATATTTTAATTTGTTAAATTTAGAACAAAAACTTAAATGATGTTATTTTTAAGATATTACTTATTTAGATCTATCAACAACACGGATAAATTAGAAATATATGAATTTCAAACATATTTATTTATAATTTATTTAGGATAAATATTTATTTATACATAATCATTAGTGTTATTTACACGGATAATTTAAACCATAAATTAGAAATATATGAATTTCAAACATATTTATTTATAATTTATTTAGGATAAATATTTATTTATACATAATCATTAGTGTTATTTTACAAATTTTTAGTTTAATTTGTTAGATTTATAACAAAAACTTAAATCATGTTATTTTAAAGTATTAATCATTTAGATCTATCAACAACACGGAATGAAAAATAAAATAAATATAACATACAAAATTTGAAAACAAACATTTTAACAGCTGTAGTACTTTTTATAATACACATGATCTCATTTTATTTTGAATTATTTGCATACAACAACTATTCAAAATGATCGTGAATTTGAATATAGACAAACGAATCTCTAAATCCGTTTAACAATTTCCATAATAACTATAACTAATTTTTTAAGCAAAATTATATTATATAATTATTTGGACCATTATCTAAACTAGTAATTTTTAAAAATTTTATTTTAAAATAATATCATTAAATTAAATTTCTAATAATAGCATAAATTTAAGATTAAAAATACATTAAATTTTTTTTTAATATAAAAAATTAAACTTTAAATTAAAAAAAACCTAAATATAATATTTTAAATTTACATATAAGATTAAATAAGTATTTTTATATAATTATTTGTATTATTTTTAAAATTTTAATTTTAGAATGTTGGATTTGAAATAAAAACTTTAAAAAGTATTATTTTAAATTATTATTATAATTATTTTCATGCAATATTTTAGTTTAATTTTATAGTAAACAAATAGTGGATAAACATTGAACAAATTTAAAAAAAAAAAGCAAAAGGAGACTTTTGAGAAAAGGTCCCAAAGGAGGGACAATGCGAGCTGGCGAAGGAATCGTGGTCACGTGGTTTTAGCTATGGGTCCCAAAGGTATCGGCTCCCTTAGTCCACTCAGATCTCTCTCTTTCTCTCTTTCTTACATCCCTTTCACATTGTTGCCAATACTTATCGTTAGGGTTGGGCAAATTACACAAAAGTATAAAACTGGAGAACTGAACTAGTAATGTTCAAATCAGTTTTAAATTTATGACTTTTTTATGAGTTTTTTACAATAATAAAATGCCTGTTTAAATATATCTATTAGAATTAAGTTTAATAGGTTTAAATGGTCATCTATTCAAAACATAACTTTTTTTAGTTTAAACAAATCGATAGTTTATTAAAGGGCAAATGTCTAAAATATCACTTTTCTAAGTTTTTGTTCCAAAAATAGCATCATTAGTTTAAATTTTCAAAAATAGCACAAATTTAAGATTAAAATACATTAAAACTATATTTTAATAGAAAAAATTAAACCTAAAATTGGAAATAATGAACCCAAATACAATACTTTAAGTTTATGTATAATTTATTTAGAATAAATAAGTATTTTCAAATAAGTATTTGTGTTATTTTTGGGAATTTAATTTTATGATGTTAGACTTGGAAGAAAAACTTTAAAAGGTGCTATTTTAGGGTATTATTCTTTATTAAACTCATTTCTATTTTATTTATGTTAAAAATGATTTAAAAATATATTTAATAGTAACTGGATAATCAGTTACGCTTTTGCGGAAAAAAATAAAAATCACATTTTAGTAATAAAATACAACATTCATTTTTGATGGAAAATATATAATTAAATTTTGGCAGGAAAATATGTAAAATTACGTTTTTAACAAAAAATTTGTAGTTATGTTTCTGACAAAAAATAAAAAAATTATAATTTTGACAAAAAATGAAGAATTATGTTTTCGGCAGGAAAAAGGAAATTATATTTTTTCAGAGAAAAATACGAAATAAAGTTTTTGGCAAAAAAATGTATTATGTTTTTGATAGAAAAATATACGGAAATACATTTTTTACGGAAAATGTAAAACTTTGTTTTATGAAGAAAATTATGATAATCATATTTTTGAAGAAAAATATAAAATTATATTTTTGGCGAAAAATGTCGAGTCGAAGGTGTCTGCCTTGTTATCAAAAAGAAATGTGAAATCACGTTTTTGACGGAAAAATGTGAAATCAAGTTTTGGCAGAAACTTGTAAAATTATGGTTTTGATAAAAATGTTACGTTTTTGAAAAAATACGGACATACCTTTTTAACAAAAAAATACATAAATATGTTTTTGACGAAAACTCTAAAATTACGTTTTTGATGAAATTGTGGAATTACATTGTAAGGGAAAATATAAGATTATGTTTTTGGCGGAAAAATATAAAATTATATTTGTGACAAAAAATACGAAATAATTTGGCGGGAAAATGTGAAATTACGTTTTTAACAAAAATATGAAATTATATTTTTGGCTAATCTATAGTTATTTTTTTTTTCAAATAAAATACAAAATTTAAAATCAATCTTTTAATTAGCTAAGTAAAAACATTATTATTATTAATATATATATATATAACTTAAATAGGTTAAATGAGTTTAAATAGTTATAAAATGGGCTAATGTCATTATAGTAGTGTTAATGGCTCGGCCTATTATATCTTTAAAATAGATTTTAAAAGATTTTGGTATAAACGAGGATAGTATGTTCTAAATGTGGTGAGTTTATCCATTTTAACATTTTTAAACTGAACTCAATTGAAAAGAACCGAAAAAACGAAATATAAGTATAAACCAAACTATTAATTATATTCAAAAACAAAATAGTCGAAATACCTAATATTATAATTATAAAACCGAATATCCAATTATCCTTAGTTATACTTTTCAAAATTAAATATTTTGTCAAATTGAATTAAAATTTATTAAAATTAAATCATTGAAATTTTCAAACAGTTTAGATATCTTGGATAATTTTTTAGATATGTTGAATATTTTTTGTAATTCAAATAAACATATATCAATAAAACATAATCCAAATAAAATTTTGTTTTATGTCGATTCTAAATTAAATTAGTCAAATGAATCGAACTAATTTCTTTGGTTTCTATATGAATACTTATCCAAAAATCAAAAGAACTAAACGAGTTCATATCCGAGTGTCGAACTATACATATGGTTAATAACTAACGGTATATTCATTAATAGTTAAAAACAATTTTGCTAGTTAAAAACAACTTTCTACTAACTCGGAACAAAAAAACAGATTATATTTTTTTGAAATCATCATCATTTATAGAAACTTGGGATGTTACTCATGAGTTAGTTCATCTCAGCTTAAACAAGTCAATTTCGTGTTGTGTTTTTAGTTCCTTTAATAAATAAATTAGGTGATTGAATTTAATTGAAGTTGCAACTTATATAAATGAACTTTAATGAATGTGAGTTACTATTTTTATAAACTAAATTTATAAAGATAGAAATAATTCACTATATTATTTCACTTTTTGATATGATTTGTGGATCATAAATCAAAACTTTCGTATTAATAATTTTCAAGTTTTCACAATAGAGACTGTGACCCTTCAATGTTGAAGACGAAAGAGATGGTGGAGAAGTTTGATATGAAATCAAATTTTTTCATGCATTATTTCATATAACTATTAGGATATTATTAGTACGTTTTTCAAGTCAATGGAGTTTTTTCTTGGCTTTAATTTTTTTCTCAAATTAATTTCTTCTGGTTTTTATTTTGTTAATGCAATAGTGGAGAACTTCTTTTTTGAAATTGTGACTTTTATTGAGTTTGTGGCATTCAAGGATATTTTTGTCAAGTTTATCTATTCTATGAAAAAAATTGTGTAAAATGAAAAACGTATCTTCTTCTTATTAAACTTTAAAATATAAATATATGGATAGTCCTGTAAATATCACTTTTTCAAAATTTTGTTTCAATATAACACTAACTAGATTTATACCCACGCCATGCGTGGGGAAAAATATTTGTAAATTATATTTTATTAGTAAATATAAATTAAATATTTTTAAAATTTAAATTTTATTTAAAATTATTTTTAACATTAATTTTTGTTATATAAATTAAGAAAAGAAAAATAGTTATTTTTTTCTGAATTTAATAGTATTTTTGGTTAGTTTAATAAAATATATTAATTATCTAACTAAATTAATAACAATGACATATATTATAATTATTCTAATAAATTAAGTTTATTTGTATATTTATTTTTGTTAATAACACGTCAGAGTAAAGTTATTTTATTAAAATGTTTCTCAAATAATATATTAGAGATTACGGTTGTAGCTTAAATCTATTTATATTTATAAATTAATGTATAAAAAATGTAAGCAAATAAAAATTATTGTTTTTGAAAATATAATAGTATTTTTGGTTAGTTTTAAATATATCTATTTTCTAACCAAATTAATATCAATGGCATGTATTGTATTTATCTAGTAACTTAAACCTTTTAATATAGTTAAACTGAAATTCGTTGTGGTGTTGACACGTCAGCTGACATTTTTGTTATTAACACGTTAGAATAAGGTTAGTTTGTTAAAAAGTTTTTCAAATAATATATTAGGGATTTTTTAAAATTTTCAAAATATCACAAATTTAATATTAAAATAATTAAAAATTGGAAAATTGACTAAAATATCACTATTTCAAATTTTTGTTTCATATATATCACTAATCATTTAAATTTTCACAAATATCACAAATTTAATACCAAAATAATTAAAAAATTATTCCTAATAAAAAACTTAAATCCTAAATTGAAAAATTGAACTCAAACATTATGTTTTAATTTTATATATAGTTTATTTAAGGTAAATAATTATTTTTACATAATAATTTATGTTATTTTTGAAATTTTAGTTTTAATGTGCTAAATTTGGAATATAAACTTAAAATAGTGCTATTTTATGGTATTACTATTAAAAATTAGATAATTGTCTAAAATAGTACTATTTCAAAAAAAAAAATTTCTAAATATAGCATTAATCATTTAAATTTCCAAAAATATTACAAATTTAATATTTAAATAATTAAAAATCTCATTCTAATAAAAAAGTATAAATTTTAAATTAGAAAAAGTGAATCCAAACATTATGTTATATAGGTCATGTTCGTTTGTCAGCCGCATGAACCTGCGGTTGTGGTATATTGTTGTTCGTTTAGCTACCGTAGGTACCTGCGGCAGACGCAGCGGTCAGACAATGTGTCATGTATCGCAATTTTTTCGACCGCTGATTAAAACTGCAGCACGACTAAAAATATGTAATCAACCGCACCCGCAACTACCGGCGGCAGACAAACGAACAACATCTGTCGTAATAGCAGCCGCAGTATTAACCGCAGCTGCAGACGCCTGCGGTGACCAAACGAACAAGACTATAGTTTATTTAAGGTAAATAATTATTTTCACATAATAATTTGTGTTATTTTAGAAAATTATTTTTAATGTGATAGATTTGGAAGATAAATTTAAAAATGTGTTATTTTAGGTTATTATTCTTAAAAATTTCTTCCTAATAAAAATATTTAAACCCTAAATAGGAAAAAATGAACCCAAACATTATTTTTAATTTTATATATAGTTTATTTAAAGTAAATAATTATTTTTATATAGTAATTTATATTATTTTAAGAATTTTATTTTTAATATAGCAGATTTGAAAGACAAATTTATATGTTATTTTATAGTATTAGTATAAATAATTTCTATTAGATGAATGATTTTCTCTCAATTTAAAATTAGATTTGTTCAACTAATTTGATCTTCTCGTAATTTATTTTTATATTAAATTTGATCAAAATATGATCTGAATAAAAATATTTTTTTTGTTAGACTTCACGGATTTCATTTCATAAGAATTATAAAATTATTTTAAATAATATTATTTTAAATTTATTTTCCAAATTTAGCACACTAAAATTAAAATTCCTAAAATAGCACAAATTATTATGTAAAAATAATTATTTACCTTAAATAAACTATATATAAAATTAAAACATAATGTTTGAGTTTATTTATTTCAATTTAGGGTTTAAATTTGTTTTTTATTAAGAATAAGTTTTTAATTATTTTATTATTAAATTTATACTATTTTGGAAATTTAAATGACTAGGGTTATATATAGAACAAAAATTTGAAATAATGTTATTTTAATCAATTGCCCGGTTAGGTTACTACTCTAAAAATATCTATATTAAAACCAAAATTCTAACTTGTGCAAAGTAAAATAAAAAACCCATTTAACTTAGGATTACTGAAAATAATCTATTGAAACTTTACTGAAAAGAAAACCAATTTGAACGGAAGAACACCATATTGACTTTATGAATAGAGATGACATGACTTCATATCATAACATCTTTGAATTCCTTACTTTCTTCAACAGCTTCACATTCCATGGTCATTGTGATCACACTATTGTTAAATCGAAAAACGTTTATCATACATTGATCAAAAACATTAATACTATATCAAAGAAAGAAATAATATTGTTGAAACTTCTTTCCACTTCTAATGATATAAATGTATTTATATTAGATCAATTTATTTCACTTGAAACTAAATTTATTTTAACTAATTTTTATACATATCAAAATCATTGAACTATCACAATAAAATCTCCATTAGAAAATTCTTCAGTTGGGATTCACAAGATTCACTTTAGAATCGGGATTTTACTAATTCACAATTTTTGGTATACAAGATATACATCTTGGTGCCCAAGTTATCTTCAATAATTATGTTTATACGATGATTTGTATTAACCATACAATTAAAATTGAATAATACCCTAAAATAGCATTTTTTAAAGTTTTTCTTCCAAATCTAACATCATAAAATTAAATTCCCAAAAATAACACAAATACTTATGTGAAAATATTTATTTATTCTAAATAAATTATACATAAACTTAAAGTATTGTATTTGGGTTCATTATTTCCAATTTAGGGTTTAATTTTTTTTATTAAAATATAGTTTTAATGCATTTTAATCTTAAATTTATGCTATTATTGGAAATTTAAACTAATGATGCTATTTTTGGAACAAAAATTTAAAAAATATTATTTTAGACATTTGCCGATTAAAATTTTGTTTATCATGGGAAAAATTTGATTTGTTGGAGTTAGTGGCGAACATAAATGAAATCTAAGTTATGTTTTTTTTTAATTATCATTTGATGAAAATCAGATTATTATTGTAGGATCTCCATAAAAATATTGTTCAGTTGGGCTTTACGGATTTCAATTTATAATCGAAATTTTATAGTTCACAATACTTAATGTGCAAGATACATATTTTGTTATCTATAATAATTATGTTTGTGTGATACTTTGTATCTACCATACAATTAATTTTTTTTATCATGCAAAAAACTGATTTGTTGGAGTTAGTGAAAAATATAAATGATTATGAGTGATTTTTCTTTAAAACCTATCCATTGACGAAAAATGTAACTTCTTCACTATAAAATTAATCTAATTTAGTGAAGTGGGTTGGTTGTAACATCCACTCCCCCATCACTTTGAATCTTTGTTGTTGCACCCTAACTCGAACCACAAATAAAAGACACACATACAACTACACATAAGTGATCAATAGATGATTTTGTGTTGTTGAGTATCTCAAATGATTTTAAGTCTTTTAATACTTTGGTTGGTATCTTGTTAACGAGGTAGCATGCTGCCACAATCGCATCTTCCGAAAACTTCTATGGCACATTGGTTTGGAATATCATCGATCCTACAATTTCTATGAGGTGTCGATTCTTCTTTTTCGCCATTTTATTTTGTTGTGGTGTATAAAAATAGTTTGCTTGGTGCACTATGCCATATTTGGCTAGATATTTTTCAAATCTATAGCTTGTATATTACCCACCATTATTTGCTTTTAACACTTTAAGTTTAACATTAAATTGTTTATTGACATAGTTATGAAAATTAATGAATGCTTTAAATACACATCTTTAAAAGGTAGTAATGTAATCCCAATATAATTTGATTTTTCATCTATAAAAGTCACAATATACTTGTTATTATCTCTAGACGTGGATGGTGAAGTCCAAACACTTGAATGAACTAAGTCAAAAACTTTTCATGGATAGTAGAATAATTTGAAAATAGTTTTGCAACGTTTACCAAGAATTCATACCTTACAACTAGAATGATCAAATAAAATATTAGGCATCATCAACTCAAGAGCACGAGAATGCGGATGATCTAACCTAGCATGCCACATAGCACTAACACTAACTTAAAAAGAGGAACGAGCAAGATTTAGAAGTGTTTGATAGAGTATCTTCAAGAACATAGAGTTCATCTTTAATTCTCCCTTCACCAATTAGATTTTCTATCCTCAAAATGAACATCATTAGGCCCAAATATTACATAACAATTAAGATGTTTGGTTGTCCTTTTAACCGACAAGAGATTTGATGTGAACTTAGGTATAAAGAATGTCGTAGAATCCTTGTTAAACAACCTCAAATTACCCATTCCTTTGATGGAAACTTATCATCATTAGATATGACTAAGAACCGGTTCTATGTTTTCAAGAAGATTCAGATTGCTAATCATATCGTCAGAAGCATCCGAATCTACAACAAAAAAATAATTAGGTTTATGAGTAAAAACGTGATATCAGATTCCTTCAAAGAACTAATGGCCTTGATTAGAGCTTCTAAATTAGCTTTCCTTACATAATCCCTGGATGCAACCATAGCCACCTCCTCTCCTTGAGTTGACGGACCAACTTGTCTTTCACCCGTGAGCTCATGAGAGAGGTTGGCTCTTTGATCAAGGCATAGGTAGTGATGGAGGAGGTGAGGTATACCAGAAATAAGATGTAAGCTCTTTGATACAATACAAATGGTTCAAACTTTGAGGTGGCTGCATTCACAAAGGCTTGAAATCGTAGGGTTTTTTATAGAAACAATCTTGTCTTTATTAATATAAAAAGATGAGTAATACAAAATTGCATTGAAAATTTATATAATGGTTCTTAAGTTATTAGAAAAAATATATGTAATTATGCAACAAAAGGAAATAAAAAAAAGGAATATTGCAACAATAATAAAGTGGAAAATCGCATAAACTATAGATGAAAACTATGGCAGCATGTCTTTAAATCATCTTTGGTCATTTCTGGGGTCTATTGAAATTACCAAAATATAATATAAAATTTATACCTTATTATTTCTTGCAAATGGCTGATTATACGCACCATGGATTGCTTCTAAGTGTGTTAAATGTGTTGCATGTCTTTGGTCTTGGTCTTCGGCTTGTAAATATGCTATGTCTTCATTTGAGGCAGTAGGGTATTGATTTTGAAGTTCTTTTTCATGTCATATTCTTGTTCTATGATATAGGTCGTTAGGCGTTGCTCGGGCTTGGTCTTGCCCAATGTAGCAGTCTTGAAGCTATGGGTGATATAGTCCTACATTTGATGTCAAAACAATAGGGATGTGTGTAGAGATAGTACTTACATTGTTCTAGACGATTATGACCATGGCTTATGACCATTTTATTGAAGGCTTGGGAAAGATTATCGACTGGCTATGGCTGGCAGACTATCTACACTGGTGGTACTGGTGGTGGCAATGGTTTGGCAAGCCTTGGCCCATGTTGACTCCTCTTGGTTTAATGTTTTAAAGTAGTTCTACATGATACTGAACCTCTTTTTAATTGCTTGCTTCTTGAGCATGTAACCTAACCTCTTTTACTGCGGGAAATAAGATTGGGTATGGTTAATACGACATGAAATTGAACTCTGCAAAATGTACATTCGAAGTCACATCATGCGAATTTCTAAGCCATGTGGTCACTCCACAGCGAATAGAAGCAAACCCCAAAAAAATCAGGGCCATAATGGAGCTTTGTTTGAGAACTCCAACGAGCTGAGGACATCAGGTCGTACATCCAGCCAGGAGACTAGACTGGCCGACTAGAAAGCTTGCCCGAGACAGCCAGGCCATCTGGCACGCCTGCCGGTCCAAGCAGTACCGCCGGACCCTCGACCACAAGGACCAGAGCAACCAGCATTGCCGACGGAGAGGCCCAAGCTTCCGGCACACTTGGTGGCGACGTGGATGACACCGCCGGTCCCTCTGGTGATGCCGCCAACTCTGGGATCAACTTGGCTGGTCCTGAAGGCATTCCGGCCAGTACCTCGCACAATCCAGCCGGTACAGCTGATCCAGCCGAGTACACGCGCATTTCCACTTCTACGCAAGAAGACTCGGACCAAATGAGCTACCAGCTACCAGCTCCAGGACATGCACCTAGAAGAAGTATCTACACCATTGGTACCTCAAGGAGCAATGACAAGAAGCAGATCAAGGGCACTCTTCCACAAATTCAGCTTATGGGTGGACAATCTCCTAGAGGAAGATCAGCTAAGGACAATGGGACAGAAGAGCAAAGTCGAGTCCAAAGGCTTCTCAACAACACAAGGAACATCAGAGACTTGGGCTTTAGTGGCAAGAGAGGTCAGGGCCCAAAGATTTTTTAACCCTACTCCAAGTCGAAGACTAGGAGCAAGGCGCGTGCATGCCACAAGGACGGCCACCTTCCATTTCTTGGCCATGAGGTAAGTTAAGGTAAGTTTCAATTCGAATATATTCCTCTTTCTGTTTTGCAGGGTAGGATCTAGATGCTTTACATTTTTGAGTCAAGAACATTTTAGGAATAGGTCCTTTTTCGGTTATACACTTTTGTATCTTTTCCTTTTGTGCACTTTTGTAAACTTTCCTTTTCTTTGTTTGAGTCGACCCTAGAAGGTCAAGCTTTCGAGCATATTAATAAGGCTCCTTCCAGCATTGTAGTTCGACAACCTTTTTGATATTAATAAAGATAGAACTTTTTCCCCAACAAGTTTTCTCTCAAGAAACTTGTGCGCTTAGAATCTAGTTGAAACCAGCCCTCCTAGCTCTAAGTTTGTGATTTATCACGAGGTTCATCACCCCTCGTGTGGTTCACTTCACCTTTCCATCTAATACCAACCCAAAAACCCCTATCCAAGAAGTCTAAGGTCGAGTTTCTCACCTAAACTTCTCCAAACAGCCCACGCGCATACATCCTTGAATCAAGGCTTGTATCATTTTGGTATCAGAGCTTAAAGCTCCTAAACCAGGTTGTTTCTATCCTTTTGCTTGTTTTGTTTTTAGTTCTTGCATTAGTTTAAGTCGCATTCAAGAAAAATTAAAAAATAACATCAAACTCCAAACCGAGTGCATCTAGCCTTATACGTGTATCACTAGGGTTTAGATTCACTTTTGCATTGCCATTCACGTTTTTTTCCTTTTGTTTAAATCATATTTCCTTTATTTTTAAGTTAAATTAAAAAGAAAAGAAAAAGAAAATAGAAAGAATACTAAGGGAATTCGAATTGGACAGCTAGCACAAGTTGTCAAGAAAGTTTCCTTTTTCTCAAATCTTCACATTTTTGAATTTCCAATTCCCAGATTTTTTCCTTTTTGCAAATTTTCGAATCCTTATAAAAAGAAAACCCTCCTAATAATTTAGGAGCATCCTAACTTGTCTTCTTTCTTTGTAGCACACAATGGCAGAAGAAAATAGAGAAGCAACCAAAGCAATGATGGCCATGTTCACCACACTCCAAACACAACTCGCATCCATAGGCGAGAGGTTGGAGCGCGTGGAAAGACCGGTGAGATTCCAGGCCATAAGGCACGTGAGAGCTGAGCAAGACCGTCCTGAGGGTCCTGAGCACCTTAGGACACGGCACGAACAGGAGGAACCCCAGCCAGATGGAGATGAGGACACACAACCTCATAACTATCACCATAGGCCGAGAGGACCTCCACGGCAACCAGAGGCAGAAGATGATGGCTTTGAGCCATATGGTCTTCACCAGAGACCAAGAATGCCTCCTAGACACATGAGGATGGAGATGAACACACCTATAACCGGGTAACTCATCCTGATGTTAAGCTAACTCCTCCAAGTTTTGCAGGAAAAGTGGACCCCGAGGCTTACCTAGATTGGGAGAGAAGAATGGATCATATCTTTGATCATTACAACCAACCAAGACCTAGGAGAGTCTCAATGGCAGTAGCACAACTCACGGACAATGCCCTCATCTGGTGGGATCGTGAGGTATCTGACAGAAGGAGAAAGAGAATGAGGCCCATAGACTCATGGGTCGACATGAAAGACCTCATGCGACAAAGGTTTGTTCCACCTTACTTTCATAGAGACTTGCAACGACGTTTTCGTACTCTTAAGAAGGGTACCAGATCAGTAGAGGAGTACTATGAAGAGTTCGAGAAGCTAAGGAACATATTAGAGCTCAATGATGATGAAGAAGCATTGATGGCACAATTCTTGGATGGGTTCCAAGAAAGAATCAGCCGCAAGGTGGAGAGGCAAATCTACAATGACTTCAAAGACTTGTTCCACCTATCTGTCCAGGCTGAGCAGCACATCAAANAAAACCCCTATCCAGAAGCCTAAGATTGAGTTTCTCACCTAATCTTCTACAAACAGCCCACGCGCATCCAAGCCTTGAATCGAGGCTTGTATCACATATTCAATCAATTCATCTCAAGGTCAACAAAAATGTATATTGTTCTATCAATTTGTTCGAGGTAATAAAAGATTTGCATGGATGAGAAATGCGAAGAGGCATTCATACAATTACAAATTTACCTTGACAACACCACCAATCCTGGACAAACCCGAATAATGAGAAATACTATATCTCTACATCTCAGTTTCTAGTTCGACAATAAGCAAAGTCCTCGTTCAAGAAAATCCTGGAGAACAACAACCAATCTTCTACATTATAGAATCACTTGAAAGTGCGGAAACAAGGTACCCAACATTGGAAAAACTTGCACTTGCCATCGTCACTTCGGCTAGAAAACTACGACCTTACTATCAGTTTCACAGAACATCGTACTAACAAATCAATGGCTGACAATGATCTTGTACAATCCAAACTAGTCATGAAGGATTACCAAATGGGGTATTAATCAAGTGAATATGATATTGAGTACAAGAACTGAACAAACGCAAAATCTCAAATTGAAGCATACTTTTAAGTTGAACTAGCTCCAGAGATCATCCAAAACGACCCCATTCCACTCGAAAATTGGATATCTATGTCGATGGAATATAATCTCGGCATGGTTCGAGAATTGGAAAATCCTAAAGTAGTCTTTGCAATTTGGTTTCCGAGCATCAAAACACAAAATTGAGTATGGAGCATTAGTCGCGTCCCTAAAACTTGGGAAAAGCATTGGAGTCAGGCATATCCATGTTTTCTGTGACTCCCACCTTGTAGAAAACCAACTAAACGATGATTATGAAGCCAATATTGAAAGGATTGACGCCTACCTTAAAATAGTTTGAGAATTGACTAGAGAATTCCCAATCTTTGAGCTAACAAAAATCCCATGCAGTGACAACGCGACACAAGACATAGTAGTCGCACTAGCATCCAACTCTGATCCAAAATTGTGAAGGGTATTACTTGTGGAACGTATACAACCACTAAGCATCGAGGTATCTAAAGGAATTTGCTAGATAACTGAACTGGAGGAGGATCAGATCGCAAGAAACATTACAATGGATTTTGACAGAGATCTTAGTATAACCGACTAGATAGATCCAATTTGCTGAAACATTGTTGATGGGGATGTACCAATAGATTGATGGGCAGCCCGGTGACTTAAAAGCACGAAGTGAGTACTACACCGTTCTAAATAGAAACTTGTACGATATAGTGCATTAGAGATACTTCTACACTGCATTCATGTAAAAGAAACAAATAAAGTAATGGTAGAAACACATGAAGAAGCAAGAGCAAACCATTATGGTGGAAATGCTCCACCCATCAAAATCAGATGACATGAAAATTATTGGCCAACAATGTTAGCTGATTGCGAAAAATATACAACTTGGTGTGAAAGATACCAAAAAATAGTCCACAATCCACATGGCCATCGAGTTCTTAAAAAAAGGTAATGACGCCTTATCTATTAATGAGATGGGGCATGGATATAGCCGGACCAAATGCTTACTAGTAATGAGGACACTTCATGATAATGGGTGGAAGCCGAAACATAAACAAGATACAAGATAAGGATATACAAAAAATTCATATGGAAAGATATCATTTGTCGGCATTGACACCTTTATGAGATAATAACGGACAACATATCACAATTTATATATAAGCTCATTGAAAGCTTTTGTGATCGTTGGAAAATTCCATTGAGCAAATCAACACTGTGCTATCCACAAAGCAACGTACAAGCTGAAGTAATGAACAAATGCATCATCGTTGGGGTTAAACTAGATGGAGTACTTTGCTCACACCAAATCACACTCCATCAAACTAATGGAGCCAAACCTTTTTCCATGTATCATGGGATGGAGGCAATGGTTCCAATTGAGGTGAACATACCAAGCCTTCAGTGACTAATAAAACCTCAAAATACCAAAAATGAATAATGTGATTATCTATGACACAAACAATGAGCTAGAATAAAGATAAGATCAGCTCTACTTCGCATTCAAAATTATCAAAAACAAACAGCCTGATACTACAACAAAAAATTCAAAGGACGACATTCGATGAAGGCGACCTCGTCCAGCGAAAACTTTTCGAGAACACGACTTAGTTAAATGCTGGCGAGTTTGACATCAACTGGGAAGGACCTTTTATAATACTAAAGATAGTCAAACCATGTTTCTATGAGCTAGTGAGCTTATAAGAAAACTATATTCCATGATCACACAATTTAATGAACCTAAAGCATTATTATTACTAGGAAGAAAAGACAATGTAAACGAACTAGAAATTGCTTAATCCCTTGTCAAGGATACGTAAGGCAACTTTATTACAAGACACAACTATATAAATAATAATATTTTTTCTAGAACAATGAGCAATAAAAAAGGGAATACAAACCCAAGTCTTCAGTTCGTCTACATTCCTAAAACTAAAAAAGGAGAAAATATACACTAAACTCTTCAGTTCGACTACAAGCAAAAAAAGGAGAGCGAAAAATACAGACCAAACTCTTTAGTTCCTCTACATTCCAAAACTAGAGAAGAATAAAGACCAATTTTTTTAATTTGTTTAGATTTAAAAGAGAGAAAAATACAGACAGAAAAATACATGCCAAACTCTTCAAATCGTCTATATTCCAAAATAGAAGAATACAAACCAAACTCTTCAGTTTGTTTACATTTCAAAAAATAAATACTAACCGAACATTTTAGTTTGTATACACTCCAAAAAAGAGAATACATATCGAATTCTTCACTTCGCTTACATTCCAAAAAAATATATATACCACTCTTAACTTTATCTACATTCCAAAACACATAATACAAGTTGAACTCTTCACTTTGTCTACATTCTTAATAAACATCGAACTATCTACAAAAAGAAGTTCATGCAAAAGAGACTGAACTATCTCCGAAAATGCACAGGTAGAAAAAGAATGAATTATGAAAGATTTATGAAAATGCACAGGTAGAAAAAAAAGTTTCTTGCACTACACAAATTCATCTTCCCGTCAAAGCTATAACAAAATATTTTTTTCCGTATAATTTGTCTTATATTTGTATGGAGACGGAACACTGCAGAAAAATGAATCCTTTTCGATTCCAACAAAACTATATGGGGTTAAACTATTGAGTTAATAAGTTAGATAAACCAAAACTTTTAAAAAATTAGACAAATGATCAAAACTTTCAAAAAACTAATTTCATTGTAGTGCCCGCAATGGGAATTTCCAGAATTTTGTACTGGATTTAGGCGAGCCTGCGTGCTAGAAATAAAGAGAGAGAGAGAAAATACTTTTGGGAAGGATTTTGTTTCTTTTTTTGTTCTTGAGATGTTGCATTTTCAGAAATCAAAGTATTATTCAGATAAATTTTTAACAATTGGGGTGACACAATTGAACACCACGACCATGGATTCAGCCCACGAAAACAACACCACTCTTCCACTTGGTTTTCTGGCGAGCCCTCAACTCATGGGCAGTATCGAGGAGATTTTTCGTCGCCTTTGACACTCTCGACTGTGAGTATTACGGCGCTATTTCCGGCCAGCTTCATCTCGAAGAATCTTTACGAAGGATGGAGACAAAGCTCGACGCCAAACTCGAGCTCTTTCACACATCGCTGGAAATATCCATGCACGCTCATCTCGACCGCTTGGAAAAGGCGCTTCCGCGTGTTGAGACCCAACACACCAGAGGAGAGCCGAGCCAGCTTCCGCATGCTCCGACACCAGATTCTGTCACTTTCACGGCTCCTCTGTTTCAGGAACAAAAAGCTCCTTTTCTGGGCACACGGGACAGCATGGTGAAACACATTGAACTACCAACTTTTTGAAGGTTTAAACACCTTCGATGGCTACCAAAGGTTGAGAGTTTCTTCTGGCTCGGAGTTATTCCAATACCGAACGTTTGGATATGATCTCTATGAGCCTTGAGGATGATACGCTAGGATGGTTTAACTCGGGGCTTACCCGCAAACCGTTTGCAACCTGGGAGCAGTTTAAGACACGTTTGATGATATATTTTGGCAATATCCATTGCAAAGGATCTAGCCAAAACCTCTTTTGTCTCTCGCAAAAATGAACCATGCCGGAATATGTTCATGAGTTTGAAGAGCTCACCGCTCAGGTCACAAATTTGGCAAACCATAAGCTTGAGAGCACCTTTTTAAACGGTTTTCTAACTCCATCGTGGTCATTGTGATGGACCAATACGCGCGTACTAACAAAAGTGACAACCCGTGAAGAGAAGCTGTGAAGGAGGAGCAGAGCTGTTGGCGGAAATCTCAGGCGAAAGAGGAGAAGATGAGATCATAGAAGGAAAAACAAACGAGGCACATGAGGGAGGAAAAGAAGGAGCACGTGAGAAGGAAGGGAGAGCAAACCCTTTGAATGAATTAAAGGGTTTGCTGGTATGTTCATACGGGAGAATATAAAAGAGGAGACAACGTTATTTTCAATTTCATTAAGAATTTTGTACTGGATTTAGGCGAGCATGCGTGCTCAAAACAAAGAGAGAGAGAGAAAATACATTTGGGAGGGATTTTGTTTCTTTTTGTGTTCTTGAGACGTTGCATTTCCAGAAGTCAAAGTATTATTCAGATAAATTCTTAACAATTGGTGTGTTGTGATACGATCGAACACCACGACCATGGATTCAGCCCGCGAAGACAACACCACTCCTCCACCTGGTTTTCTGGTGAGCCCTCAACTCATGGGCAGTATCGAGGAGATTTTTCGTCTTCTTGACACTCTCGTCATTGATAATGACAAAACCAGAGCTCCGAGCAGTGGTCCATTTGATGAAGCCGCAGTCTTTACCGGAATGGTTTCCGTAGCATTATCGATGGAAGCTGACGTGTTGACTCGCGTCGTTAGCAAGGAGATTCAAATGGCATTCGCGGCACTTTCGTCTGGTTGATAGTGGTTATTTCCGTCACAACAGTTGGAAGATGAAAACCATAACAACCAAGACCAAGAATCCATCGATAACTGCTTCTTCGTGTCCTCCTCCCCATCCGAAACTGAATTTTTCGGATGCCGAGTTGGATGAAAAATGACGCCGTGGTCTTTGTTTTAAGTGTAACGCAAAATGGTTTCGCGGTCACAATGCTGTTTGCCCCAATAAAGAGCTGCAAATTCTCACATTTGTCAACGGATATGAGCTCGAAGTTCTCGATGAGAATATGGTGGAACTCAAAAATGATGACGAAACCCAATAGCAATTCATGGAGCTCTCATTTCAGTCATTTATTGGTTCTAATCCTCCAACCACGACAAAATTAACATGGCACATCGGGAAGACTACCTTGGTTTTCATGATCGATAGCGGTGCAACACATAATTTTATCACACCCGCCGCCGTTAAGTTGACTCGATTGCCACTTGTGTTTTCGAGTAATTTGAATGTTTTGCTGGGAACGGGAGTCTCTGTCGCGGGTCTCGGCGTGTGTAAACAAGACACCTTTACCGTGCAGGGTCTCTCTTTCTGCTCAGACTTCATTTCGCTTGAGTTAGGTGGCCCCAACGTTGTTTTGGGCATTCAATGGATGCGTCAATTAGGAGAATGCAGGGTTGATTGGGGCTCACAAGACCTTCAATTTCTTCATGATGGTAAGTGGTCTCGGTTAGTTGGAGAAAAGGACCTTCACCGCACTCGGTTTTCGCTGAAAACATTGACTCTTTCTTCCAATGAGGGTCCCACCTGCTCCAAAACAGCTGCCCTGCAGTCGCACTCAGATTAGTAAGCTACATCACCCATTCCTCCACCCATCTCGGTCATTCTGGATCACTTTGAGGCTGTGTTTGTAGAACCATCGGGATTACCTCTAATCCATGGACGGAAACACCGGATTCTACTGCTCCCTGGCAGTTTGGCAGTTAGTGTGTGCCCATATTGGTATCCACATGCGCAGAAAACAGCCATGGAGTAGCTCGCTACCGGTATGCTACAGTCGGGTATTATTCGGCCTAGCACCAGCCCGGTTCTGCTAGTAAAGAAAAAGGATGCAACATTGCGTTTTTGTGTTGATTATCGTATTTTAAACCACAAAAAAGTTGCTGATAAATACCCGATTCTGGTAATTGACGAGTTGTTGGATGAATTACAAGGCGCGAGGATATTCTCCAAGCTGGACCTTCGGGCAGGATATCACCAAATCCGGATGCATGAGGAGGACATCCACAAAAAAGCTTTCCGTACTCCGGATGGACATTATGAATATCTTGTCATGCCGTTCGATCTTATGAATGCACCGACAACTTTTCAGGCACTCATGAATGACATCTTCCACCCATTTCTGTGCCAATTCATTATGGTAATTTTGATGATATCTTGATATATAGTCGGTCGGTGGAAGAACACACAGATCATTTGGAGTTAGTTTTGAAGCTGTTTGTCACCCATAAGCTGTTCGCAAATAGGAAGAAATGTCTCTTTGGACAACCACAGGTGCATTATATTGGGCATGTAATCTCGGGAGAGGTGTGTCGACTGACCTGAGTAAAACAGATGCGATGAAAAACTGGCTCATGCCTAAAACCGTCAAGGAATTGGGAGGGTTTTTGGGTTTCACCGGATATTATCGGCGTTTTGTACGCAATTATGGATTGTTGGCTAAACCACTCACTCAAATCCTCAAGAAGGACCAGTTTCTATGGAACAATGAGACTCAACAAGCTTTCGAATTCTGAAACAAGCGATGATGTCTACGCAGGTTCTAGCTTTGCTGGATTTTACAAAACAGTTCGTCTTGGAAACCAACACTTATAACTATGGTATCGGGGCAGTTTTGATGCAAGAAAAAAGGCCCATAGCATACTTCAGTCATGGGTTAACACCTCGGGAGCAATTCAAGCCCGTCTATGAATGAGAATTGATGGCAATCGTTCTTGCCATCCAAAAGTGGAAACACTATTTGATCGGTAACAAATTTATCGTCCATACGGATCAAAAAAGCTCAAGTACTTATTGGAACAAAGAGAGGTTATTCTAGAGTACCAAAAATGGTTACACTGTCTCATGGGGTTTGACTTCGACATTTTTTACAAGCTGGGCATCGAAAACAAGGCAGCTGATGGGTTGTCCAAGATGCCTCCAGCTGCGCAATCATCACTCAATTCCTGGCTGCTGGCCTTCACGGTTCCAACCACACTTCAGTTGCTGGATCTTTACAAGGAGAATGAGGTTGATCCCGAAATACAACAAACAATTGCAGAAATTCATGGTGGGGCTATCAAACGCGGATATAGGGTGCTGGATAATCGGCTCTGGTACAAGAACCGATTGGTAATACCCAAAAAATCGCAGTTTATTTCGTTGATTCTTTTCGAGTATCACAACAGCCCCATTGGAGGCCATTCAGGGGTCCTAAAAACACTTAAACGAGTTCAGTAAGCCTTCCAATGGAAGGGTATGTGGAATTGCATACAAGACTACGTCTCATCTTATGCTACTTGTCAAGAGAAAAAATACTCTACTCTCTCAACAGTCGGGCTTCTTCAGCCACTGCCAATACTGCAACGTGTGTGGGATGAGATATCGATGGACTTTATAGAGGGTCTTCCGAAATCTGGGGGGTTTAATGCGATCCCTGTGGTGGTGGACAGATTCAGCAAGTATGCTCATTTTGTGAGTCTTCGAAACCCTTTTACTGTAGTAGTTGTGGCGTCATGTTTTATTTTTGAGATCGTGCGTCTTCATGGGTTTCCATCGGCGATTGTCTCGTATCGCGACCGGATATTTCTCAGCAACTTTTGGAGTGAAGCTTTCAAACAATATTTACGTTGCCTTGAAATTCAAATACAGCACCGCATTTCACCTTCAAACTGACGGCCAAACCGACGTACTCAACCGAGGCCTTGAAACGTATTTACGTTGCTTCGCATCAACCAAACCATGGTCTTGGCACAAGTTCATTGTGTGGGCAGAGCTATGGTATAATTATAGCTACCATTCAGCCTTGAAAACATCACCTTTCAAGGTGCTGTACGGGAGAGAACCACCAACCATAATCCGGTTTGAAATAACGCCGACTTGGAGCAACTCTTACGCGAACAAGATGATGCATTGGACCAAATCCGATCGCATCTTCTCAGGGTGCAGGACATTATGAAGTGCCTGGCAGATAAGCACCATAGGGCAGTTGATTACGAGGTCGGGGATAAGGTTTATGTTCGTCTGCAACCTTACTGTCAAACATCGATTACTAGGTGGGAATCGCAGAAGCTGTCTGCTCGATTTTTTGGACCTTATACGATTCTGGAGAGGATTGGTAAGGTTGCTTACCGCCTACAATTACTAGATGAATCAAGGATTCACCCGGTCTTCCATGTCTTGCAACTGAAACGAGCAATCGGCGCCAACATCCAGCCGAGACAGTTTCCGCTGTCTTAGACAACCGAAGCTCACTCGGTTCCTATTCCTAATGATGTCATCGATACTCGTTATGATGCAATATGTAATTTGGAGATGCTCATTTTTTGGAGGGGCCAGGCTGATCACGACAACACTTGGCATCCGGCGACCTCAATCATTCAAGACTTTCCGGACTTCAAGCTTGAGGACAACCTTCTCAAAGGGGGAGTATTGATATACCAATACGCGCGTACTACCAGAGGAGACAACCCGTGGAGAGGAGCTGTGAAGGAGGAGCAGAGCTGTTGGCGGGAATGTCATGCGAAAGAGGAGAAGATGAGATCATGGAAGGAAGAACAAACGAGACACGTGAGGGAGGAAAAGAAGGAGCACGTGAGGAAGGAAGGGAGAGCAAACCCTTTGAATGAATTAAAGGTTTTGATGTTATGTTCACACGGGAGAATATAAAAGAGGAGACAACATCATTTTCAATTTCATTAAGAATTTTGTACTGGATTTCGACAAGCATGCGTGCTCGAAAGAGAGAGAGAAAATACTTTTGGGGAGGATTTTGTTTCTTTGTGTGTTCTTGAGACGTTGCATTCCAAAAAATCAAAGTATTATTCAGATCAATTCTTAACAGATTGCTGCCTCCGTCGTTGTCATTGCTACCTCTATCGTCATTGTTGCCTCTCCATCGTCGTTATTACCGCATCCGTCGTCGTCATTGCCGCTTCGTCATCGTCATTGCTGCCACCGTCGTCGTTATTACCGCCTCCATCGTCGTCATTGCCACCTCTATCGTTGTCATTGCTGCCTACGTCGTCGTCATTGTCTCCTCTGTTATCGCCATTGCCGCCTCTATCATCGCCATTGGCGCTTCTGTCGTCGTCATTGTTGCCTCTATTATCGCCGTTGCCGCCTCCATCATCGCCATTGGCGCTTCCGTCATCGCTAGTGCCGGCAATGCCGCTATCTCCAGAGGATCCATACTGCGGGGATGACCAACAACTACTTCTTTATTACATAGAGAATACACTATTAGTTGTGGGATGAAGGTAACTATTGGTATTTGGTGGACAATGGTCTTAACCGAAAAGACTTCAGAGATTTTATCGAAGATGACTCTACAGAAAAATATTCTTTGGCTGAAGAGGTTGAGCAAAAAGAAAAAAAGTTTTGGAGATAATACGAAAAAAGGTTTGCACCATGAAGACAAACTCAAGTTTTGGAGAGAGAAAAAGAAGTACTGGAAATTTGATACGCCATATTAGAAGGACTACGTTTGTGAAGATGAAGACTAAAAGTTTATGTGTAGGTTTTATTTTATTTGCTGTTTAAAATTTTAGTCTATTCTGTTTCTTTTTTTTTTATAAAGACCAAATTTCAATTCGTTTAGATTCAAAAAGAGAAAAGAATATGGATTAAATGCTTCGGTTTATCTACACTGAGAAAGGAGAATACATGCCAAACTCTTCAAATCGTCTACATTCCAAAATAGAACAATACAAACCAAACTCTTCGGTTAGTTTACATTAAAAAAAAAATATAGACCACTTTTCACTTTGTCAACATACCAAAATAACATAATACAAGTTGAACTCTTCAATTTGTCTACATTCTGAATAAACATCGAAGTATCTACAAAAAGAAGTTCATGCAGAATAGATTGAACTATCTCTGAAACTGAAGAGGTAGAAAAAATGCATTTTGAAAGATTTATAAAAATGCATTTTGAAAGATTTATAAAAATGCATTATGAAAGATTTATAAAAAAGTTTCTTGCACTCCACAAATTAATCTTCCCGTCAAAGATTACAAAATATTTTTTTCCAGTAAATTGCCTTATATTTGTATGCAGTCAGAACACTGCAAGAAGATGGAGTGAAAATGAATTTTTGCCGATTCTAGCAAAAGTTTACGAGGTTCAGACTATTTAACCCCACAACGATATTATTCAAAGTTATCAAATATATTTTCTTTAAAATAAAAAACAAATAGAGATTCAGCTACATTTGTCTTAACAATCGATGCCGATTTACGATCATCGCTGCAAACTCGAGCAGATCAAGAGAAGGGTGACGTGCAAGTACTTTAAAAATTCCTCGTCCTCCTCCTTCGTCGCCATTGCCGCCTCTATCATCGTCATTGTGCCTCTGTCGTAGTCATTGCCGCCTCCATCGTCATTATCGTATTCTTAGTCGATATTGCCGTCTCTGTTGTTGTTATTATCGCCTCTGTCGTCATTTCCGCCTTTCTTATCATCATTGCTTCCTCTGGTGTCATTGATGCCTCCATCATAGTCATTGCCACCTCCATCATCATTATCGCTGTCGTCGACATTGTTGCCTGTCGATATTACGTCCCATCACACACCTTCTGTAACATGTTTTGAATATCCTCATCAGCATCAATTTCATTGTAAATGTCATGTAGTTGCAGGCTCGTTGGAATTGTCAAGGACAATAACAAGTGTAACCAACTAGATGGGATGAACAATACTCTGCATTATTATCAACACCCGACTTATTCTAAATGACAAACTCATAATCCAACAACTTCACCAACCAACACCAACCAACGTGTGTGATCTCTCTCTGTTCAAGCAAGTATTTCAGAATTTTTTGATCAGTTCTAACAATAAACTGTCGACCTCATCAGCATCAATTTCATTGTAAATGTCATGTAGTTGCAGGCTCGTTGGAATTGTCAAGGACAATAACAAGTGTAACATTCCCAACTAGATGGGATGAACAATACGAGAGAGACCACCATCTGCATTATTATCAACACCCGACTTATTCTAAATGACAAACTCATAATCCAACAACTTCACCAACCAACACCAACCAACGTTTATAATTCAGTGTGATCTCTCTCTGTTCAAGCAAGTATTTCAGAATTTTTTGATCAGTTCTAACAATAAACTGTCGACCTAATAGGTAATGTTTCCACTTATAAAAATAGCCATCACTATTGCCATAAGTTCTCTCTCATAGATTGGCTTCAATTGTTCTTTACTTGTCAATCCATGACTAAAATAAACAATAGGATTGCGAGATTGCATCAAAACTGCACCTAAGCCAAAACCTGATGCATCCGTTTCAACGATGAAAGTTTGCTCAAAATTCAGCAAGGCTAAAACATGGGCATATATCATTGCTGCCTTCAAACTGTCAAATGCCTCCTGAGCTGCCACTGACCACTCATATTGATCGATTTGTAGTAACTCAATCAGAAGTTTAGCCAAAGAACCATAGTTCTTGACAAAACGACGATAATAACCAGTCAAGCCTAAGAAACCGCAAAGTTCTTTCACTGTTTTTGGTACTGGCCAATTCTTAACAGCAACAGTCTTGGATGGATCAGTTGATACTACTTGTTGAGTAATGACATGACCCAAATACCACCTGAGGCTGCCCAAACGTACATTTCTTCAAGTTGGCAAACAATGTATGTCGCCTGAATAGGTTCAAAACTTGCTGCAAATATTGCACATGTTCTTGCAAATTCGAACTGTATATGAGAATGTCATAAAAAAAGACAAGTACGAATCGTCTTAAGAATGGTTTAAAAATCTCATTCGTTAAAGCTTGAAATGTAGAAAGGGCATTTGTCAATCGAAAAGGCATGAAAGGAACTCATAGTGGTCCTCATGAGTTCGAAAAGCAGTCTTTTCAATATTTTCTTCTTTCATCCTGATTTGGTGATAACCAGATCGCAAATCCAACTTTGAAAACAACTTTGCACCATATAATTCATCTAAAAGTTGATCAATCATTGGAATGGAAAACGTATATGGTACTGTGGCTCTATTTAAAGCTATATAGTCCACACAAAAACGCCATGAATTGTCTTTCTTCTTCACCAGTAACACGGGGCTTGAGTATGGACTACGACTTTGTCTAATAGTTCCTGCCATCAACATTTCTTTCACTAAATTTTCCATGGCCTCCATATGAGCATGTGGGTACCTATAAGGTCTAACACTGATAGGATCCATTCCTGGTTGCAAAGTAATGGTATGTTTTGTTCCACGAACAGGAGGTAAACCGGATGGGGTTTGAAACACATCGTAAAAGTCATTGATCACATCCTATATTGGCTTCAATAATGTCAATGGCTTTGAATCTGTCACTTGAACATTATGAAAACCAATATCAATTCCTCCATACTGCCAAACGAGTTCTTTTTGTAAGGACTTAAAGGAAACTCTGGTCTGATGTAGCCTAGGATCTCCAACGAGTTTCACTTCTCGGTCATTGTATTTGAAACACAACTCATGGTTCTTCCAATCCATTGCACATTTGCCCAAAGTCCTTAACCATTGAATACCCAAAATTATGTCGGCAATACCCAACTCCAACACAATAAAATCGACTGTAAAATTCAGATGTTGCAGTTCCAACTGAACTCCTCTACAAACTCCATAACTTTTAACTGCAACTCCGGTTCCCAACATCACCTCTAGATGCTTAGTCATATCAGGTTTCAATCGAGACTGCCTTAGAATTTGTGGAGAAATGAAGTTATGAGTAGTCCAACTATCCAACATAATACCACTTGCTACCTTTTAATCACTCCCAACATCATTGTTGTGGTTGGTGATTTTAAACCCAGAAAAGAGCTTAATGATAATTCCATCAGATCAGGTGCTACTTCTGGCAATTCTTCCTCTGTTTCAGAACTCTCTTGTTCCAATACTTCCATTTCAAATCCATCTATGACTGTCAAAGTCTGCAGGGTTTGATTGGGAAAAACATGATATCAAGAGTATTAACCATCACACTTATAACACAATCTTTTCTTCTTCTTTTTTTTTTCTGCTAACTCAGCTGGAGATAATTTCTCTTGAATTCGAGGTTCTGATTTAGGTGGAAGACGAGTATTATTCGTCATTGGTTCAGTAACAATTGTCTTCATTTTCCACCCTAAAGATAAAGGAGATTCCCTTTGTGGTCTGAAGGAACCTGTAGAGTAACGAGTTCGTTGCTCCATCTCCCTGCTAACCACGCGATAAAGTGAACTCGACTCCATTTGATTAGCAGTAGCAATCATCTCCAGCAAATCTACATGCTTCCACATATTTACCACTTCTTTCATCTCGGGTTTTAACCCATTCAAAAAAATCCCCTCCAACTGACGCTCAGTTAATCCACTGACCTGAGACGAAAGATCCTCAAACTCGTGGATATATTCAGCAAGACCTCTGTCGAACAGAAAACAGAGCTTGACTCGGATCACGGATCTTTTCCTTACTGAATCACACAACCAAACGATTTTTAAAATCTCGCCAATCACGAAAAAGATGTCTATTAAGTTCACAATTGAACCAACTCAACACTTCTCCTTCTAAACTCATTGATACCAAATCCAACTTTTCATCATCTTCGTAAGTACCCAGTCTAAAAAATCATTCAACTCTGGAAATCCAACTGTAAACATCAAGTCCTTGAAACACCAGAATTTCAACTTGTTTGAATAAACTTTCTCTGCTTCCGATGAAACGATTACTGTTTCTCAATTCCAGAATCCTAGTGCTACGGCTAGGTTCCAAGTCAGGGAAACATACCTGGTGCAGATGATTTGAGGTGTTCGGTACATCAGAGGTGACATGTTGCTTCCCCACTCTGTTTCCGTCATTTCGTCCAACAACTCCATGATTTTATCAAATTTCGCATCAACCTTATCATCGATGGCGTACAATGTTGTCTCCAAGGCTGCAAACTTCGCTTATGTGCCTTTTTCATGATCTAACAACGCCGAGATGATTTTCTGCAAATTTCGAGCCACTGTTTCCAACGACAGAGATGATTATGCTAGAACATGATGTTCCTGTTCTAGAATCGATTCCGCCGAGTTCTAATTGTGAAGCACCATTCGAATCACAGCTGAAGAATCACAATACTTCGATCACTGCTCACAAACGCACCAATTTGATAGAAACATAGCACTTTATTGATTAAAACTGAGAATTACAGTAATCGGTTATACTCAATCAGTGGATTGAGCTATAATCGTTTCCCTAGCAGAACAACCTTTTGTTGTTTACAACAATTCCCAAAATGTTGATAATCTCCAAATTCCCCAGAGAATCTTCTTATAAACTGAATACTCTCTTTAACAACCGAATTAACAAACTATTTACTACTAACCAATCAAAATGGCAGCTCATTCTTCCTTCCTTCCAGCTCAGCATTCTCTTAATCTTCAGCTTCCTCCTCTTCACGAACACTCTCAGCCTTTCTCGTCCGATAAGATGCTCTTAATGGCCTATCAGGACCATCAAAGACAAACTCAAGTTTTTGAGAGATGAAGAATAGTAGTAGAAATTGGATACGTCATATTGGAAGGATTATGTTTGTGAAGATGAAGATTAAGAGTTTATGTTTTATCTGCCTGTTTAAATTTTTAGTCTATTCTGTTCCTTTTTTTTATGATAAAGACCAAAAATTTCAATTCCTTTAGATTCAAAAAGAGAGAAAAATACGGATTAAACGCTTCAATTTATCAACACTGAGAAAGGAGAATACATGTCAAACTCTTCAAATCATCTACATTTTAAAATAGAAGAATACAAATCAAACTCTTCAGTTTGTCTATACTCCAAAAAAGAGAATACATATCGAACTCTTCACTTCGCTTACATTCCAAAAAATATATATACCACTCTTAACTTTATCTACATTCCAAAAAACATAATACAAGTTGAACTCTTTACTTTGTCTATATTTTTAATAAACATCGAACTATCTACAAAAAGAAGTTCATACAAAAGAAATTGAACTATCTCCGAAAATGCAGAGGTAGAAAAAAAGCAATATGAAAGATTTATGAAAATGCAAAGGTAGAAATTTTTTTTTTTGAACTACACAAATTCATCTTTCCCTCAAAGATTACAAAATATTTTTTTCCTGTAGTTTGCTTTATATTTGTATGTCCGAACAAATCATTACTTCTGCAATCAATTGTCTAGAATCAATATGGTTTTCAAATCGTTCATCTGAAAAAATTGCAACGGATGATCATAATTACTTTTTTAATACCTCGTCATATTATTAGGTATCATATGAAAAGTCTAAAAGAAGACAACTACTTCACTTCCATACGGAAAAGTGTAGACTTGATTGATCCATGGGAATATTCGATCTTTTTTCTTTTGTTACCTAACTCAGACAAAACACTGCTTGAAGATGGAGTTAAAATGAATCCTTGCCCATTCCAGCAAAAGTTTATGGAATTCAAACTATTTCAACCCACAATGATATTCAAGTTATCAAATATATTCTCTTTAAAATAAAAAATAAAGAGAGTTTCAGCTACGTTTGTCTTATTCAATCAATGCCGATTTTTGACCATCACCACAAACCCGATCAGCTCAAGACGAGGGCGACATCTAAGTCTTTTGGAAATTCCTCGGGCATCGTCATTGTTCTATATGTCGTCATTGCCTCTATCGTCGTCATTGTCGCGTAGTCATTCTCGCCTCTGTGATAGTCTTTGCCGCCTCTATCGTCATTGCCGCACCCATCATCATTACTGTCTTCTCTATCATCGTCATTGTTGTCTCATTGTCGTTAGTGTCGCCTCCGTCGTCGTCATTACCGTCTCTATCGTCATCATTGCCGCATCCGTCGTTGTCATTTCCGCCTCCGCTGTTGTCATTGCCACCTCCGTTGTCGTCATTGCTGTCTCCGTCATTGGCATTGCCGCCTACGTCATCGTCATTGCCGCCTCTATCTTCGTCATTGTTGTTTCTCCATCGTTGTCATTTTTGTCTATCCATGGTTGTCATTGCCGTCCTCCATGGTCGTCATTTTCGTCTTTGTCGTCGTTATTGCCGCCACCGTTGTAGTCATTGTCACCTCCATCATCGTCATTGTCGTTTTTGTCGTCGTTATTATTGTCTCCGTCATCGTCTTTACCGCTTCTTTCATAGTTATTGCCGCTTCCATCGATGCCAGGGCTGGCACTGCCGCTCTCTTTAGAAATTCCATACTGCGGGGAAGACAACTACTTCTTCATTACATAGAGAAGACACTATTAATTTTGGATAAAAGTAACTATTGGTATTTGTTGGGCAATAACCCGAAAGACTTTGAAATTTTATTGAAGATGACTCTAAAAGAAAAATATTCTTGGCCGGAAGAGGTTGAGCAAAAAGAAACGGAGATAGTAAGAAAAAAGGTTTGGACCATGAAAGACAAACTCAAGTTTGAGAGAGAGAAAGAGGAGTACCAGATATTTGATACGTTATATTGGAAGAACTATGTTTGTGAAAATGAAGATTAAGAGTTTATGTTTAACTTTTGTTTTATCTATTTCTTTTTAGTCTATTCTATTTCTTTTTTTTTTCTGATAAAGACCAAAATTTTCAATTCGTTTAGATTAAAAAAGAAAGAAAAATACGAATTAAACGCTTCAATTTATCTACACTGAAAAAGGAGAATACATGCCAAACTTTTCAAAAAAAATTGTTCAATGTCAATTTGAAATTTAAATGAATGTTAGATTCTACGTTTAAACAAATATCAATTTGGCGTTTAAAAAAATGCCAATTCGGAAAGATTATAGATTAAGCTTAAATACATTCATAAACTAACTCAGTCATAACAAACAACCAAACAAATACTGCAAAACAAAATTCATAACAGTTATTAAAATTTGTACAAAAGAGGGTCTTCTCAAGGCATACTACTAAAAAGATAGAAAAATACAACAAAGAAAAAAGAAAAAAGAAAATAAAAGGGGGATCTTTCTTAGCAGCCTCTTTCTCTTGGAGTCATAGCAGAAAACAATTCTTGCCTCATATTGGTAGCCATCTTCCTGGTGATGATCTGGGAGTTTAATTGTCCCAAACTCATCAAGTAAAGGAGATATGGTCCAAACTCATCCAACAAAGGAGATATGACAAGATCACCATCCTCGAGTTCGATGATGTCCTTATCAACAAAGGAGTCTATTAAAGCTTCTCACTTCACCTTATCAACCTCGAGTATGGACATCTTGTCATCCGGGATAAGGACACACTCCTTATTTAGTATTTTAAGGCAATCAAGGGTGTCGAAGATTCGATTCAAAGCCATTATTGTATTTTCAGCCATTTTTTGTTGGAGAGAAATTTCATAATCTTCTCCAGCCGACTAGTGCACTTGGCGGACATCGCCACATTAACCACCTTGACCTGCTCCCTCCCTCTCGGAACGGAGTCTTCTAGATGGCAGAAATCCGCTAGGAATTCTCGACGGATCTCCGATGATATAGTACGTCGGAAAACCATTGGATATCAGTCAGAAATATCTTATGATATCTCCCGACGGACATCCAAAATACATAGTCGTTGAAAATCCCACCCGACGGATTTCCGAGGGCTAATTATAATATAATTTTTAAAAATAATTAATAACTTAATTTTAATAAACTCTAAATTGATATATCTAATTATAAATAAATTTAAAATAATATTTTAAAATTGATAATTAAATAATATTTAATTTAAATATAAAAATTAATACAATATTTTTAAAAATTTAATTTGCATCGGTGGAAATTAATCTGGAAATTTGAATTTCATAACATCCATCACTGTTTTCATCATATTCCTATTTTCTAACATTTCTAACTCTATTTTGGATTTTTTCTCCTTTAGTACGGCGATATTTTTTACAAAGTTCTTAAAGCTCTTGTAATATGCATTTTCGTGGCACTGCTGAGTTTTGTGTAATCTTTATAGCCTAGGCCCCATGTCTGCTTTGCACACCTTCCCATTTCCAGAATTCTATCTAAATTTTCTAATCCTTTGTTTAGCATCCCAATTTTCTTATGGTTCTCTGTTAGATAATGCTCTAATGCTTGGTTTCTCTCTTTCTCTTGTAATAACAGATCATTCATCCGGTTCACTTTTTTCTCGAGTGTTTGGACTCTTTCAGCTTCAGAAGGCTCTGCTCCGCTATCTTGCTCCTTAGTTTTTTTGTTGCACAGATCCCTTATAACAGCTTGGGTATCATCCCTTTTCACATGACTCGGTTCCATTTCCAAAATGTTAACTTTGGTTTTTAACATTGCCTTATCCTTGAGATATCGCAGATTTGTGTTGTTTAGTGTTACCCAATTATCATAAAGTCGTATATAATCAGCCTTTACATCAACTTCACCATGACGAGAGTTAGTGTCTTGATCTGTCAATTTATTTTCTTCACCAAATAATGCCACAAATCTTGAAAACTCATTGTTGTCATCACTGTCATCTGTCTCGGTGTCAATGAAGCTAAGAAGTGACATGTTAGCATTCAATTTTTAAAATTTTGGGCACTCGGCCTTTGTATGTCCATCTCCCCTTGCATTCACAACATCTATATTCTTTACGGTTAGTGAGAGGGCACTCAGATCCCACACATTCATGACACATAGGGTTCCAACGCTTACCTCCTCTTCGCCTTCCATTCTAGATATTTGACCAAGATATCACTCACTATCACTGCCTTGACCATGACCATACGGTTTTTCCTGTCCCTTTTCCATCTTTTTTATCGCTTTCTTGAAGTTTCTAGCCATCAACACCATACTTTCTTCAAGTTTTTGGTTTATGTTGACTTCAAGCCTTTTTATCCTATCAGTTTGCTCAGCAGTGAAGGAAATTCTTTTTACTACTTTAGGTTGTTCCACAAAAACTTTCACCTCCTCAGTTTTTAACATTCCTAACTAGGGGTGGGTTTTCGGCGAAAACCGAAAAAACCGAACCGACCGAACCGAAAATTTTCGGTTTCGGTTTTCGTTTAATTTTAACCGTTAAACCGATCGGCTAAATAATTAATTTTATTCGGTTTACATTTCGGTTCGGTTCGGGAATACCAAACCGATCGGTTTTCCTAAACCGAAAATCGGCTGACTTATATAACAGAAAAATTGGGTTTGGCAACCCTAATTTTTCAGAGAAAAATCGCAAACTCTCCAGTCTCCAGCGGCGGCTCTGAAACTTCTACGATTTTTTGCTTCTTCTTCTTCTTCTTCAGCGGCGGCTCTGAAGCCTTCTGCTTCTTCTTCTTCAGCGGCGGCTCTGAAACTTCTGCTTCTTCTTCTTCTTCTACGAGGTAAAAATAAATCTGGTTTTATTGATTCGTTTCTCATATCAACAAGGTAAAATGACTTAGTTTCCTGTTGAAGATCTAGTGGTTTCTTTGCGTATTTCCGGATTGAATTTCTTGTCTTTGTACACCTTGCTGAAAACCACATCCTCATTAGCCATTGAACTAAATTTGGATATGAAGTTTGTTATAGATTCATCACTTGCCATACAAAGATTCTCGAAGTAAGGCGCTAAGTGATCCAATCGTTTTCTCTTCGCATAGGAGGTTCTTTCAAATGAATTTAAAAGGATATCCGAAGCATCTTCACAACAACACATCATTGCACGAGCTTGAACTATTCCATATCAATTGTAAGAAAAATCTTTGTCAACGCCTTAGAGTTGAATTTGGATGCGCTTTTTTTGCATCTGTCCACTTTTTCTTAGGTTTGGAATCTTTTCTCCTTTGAGTGAGTATCGTAGATTCTTCCCAACCCATCTCTACCGATGTCCATGCGTCTTTATCTATTCTCCGAATTCGTTTTCGCATACACACTTTCCAGTGACCAAAGTTTTTTTCATCTAATATAAGTGGTTTATGCAAAACTACAAGTCCTTTTGGTGTCTTCATATTCTTCCGCAGGATATCAACCTGTTGATAAATCTTATATCTATTGTTGGTGACTTGTTCTGATACCAATTGAAAAACCGAAATATAGAGTACTCAATGAATTTGAGTAGAATTATAACAAAACTCGATAAACTTTATTAGAAATCTCTTAAATATAATTCTTACAATGTGTTTAATCAGAATTACACGGTGTTACCTAATAAACCATCACTGACTGGTTCCTAATCTACCAATCACTCACAACAAAAATTCTACTCAATCCAATTCTGTGTGTGTGCAAAGCTCTCTTCTCTTCTCAAAGTAATCGATACCCTAGCCTCCAAAAGGCCTTTGTTTATATATGTATCTTCATTAGGTATCTCTACCTCTTTTTATAATATTGCGTAATATTCACCAAATACAATCTTCTTTCTGTGTGAAGATTTTTTTTTCCACAGTACTTGTTAACCCATCTCCAATAGGATTATGCCACGCATTTAATCGAAATTCCTGTTAAAGTTTTGCACAAACTTTGCATGTTTCATTTTTGGAATCTGGTGCCAAATGGCATCGATTTTGGAATATTACAAAACCATTATGGCTAGTGCTGTTAGTGGTTCATAAAAGATAGATTCTCCTTACCTTAAAAACACTGTATACATAATGGGAAATGTCCTCGACAAATTTGCATACCGTTTCTACCTCGAAAGAATGATAAAGCTAAAACTCTCCCTCCTAATATCATGATTAACTCGGTCCTTATGTGTGACGACATCGGGTTTCAACCTCCCACTGAGATCTTTTCTGGAAAATCTACCCAGTTGTCTCTCAAATCACTCAAGTCAAGAAAGCAAACAAAGAGCAATGAACAAGTTCGATGAAGCGTCACTTCCACCTACACCATCCACATATGAAAATGAGTTCTCCACTATTTTCCATCATGGGATATATTGCTACAGTCAACTATGGAGCACCACTTCTTTCATCTTGTGTTAGTTATTTTTTTGGTCGATTCCGATTTGGTTCTTTGTGTTCAGGTATTTTTTCAAGGCCTATCTTCAGAGGTTAAAGTCACATGTTTCGCAATATAGATTGGTACGCAGAAAGAAAAAGTGTGAGGGAGAGGATTGCACAGTCAGAAGGATTGTGAAAGAGAGAGAAAGAGAGAGGTTAGAGAGCATAAATATATTCAAGAGGGATGATAATGGTTTTTCTTCTTTTCGTCTTTGTCTTTGAGTAGTATATTGTATGTTTGTGGAATTGATCTCTCTCATGGTGAAATCTTTGTCAGCATGGGTTTTAGCTCATCGAGATATATCTTGGTTGATTTGAACTTTGGAACTAGTTTAAATGCTGTGCCATCTTTATATTTGTACCTGTTGAATAGGTCGTCATAAAAAAGCACACTACACTTTCTTAAAACGTCATCACAAATAATTTAGTTAGTGGGTTAAAAAAACTGTAAATCACCAACATGCTAGCTGTCTTACAAATGTAATTTGTAAAGCGGATATGTTTGGCCGGAGAATACAACTGCAGCCATTTATGATTCAAATTTTTAAATGCTAAATAAATTGACGGTGTTAATAAAACATTGCGATTAAACGCTGTGGTTGTGGCTATCACTGCGGCTGCAAAATGAACCATAATTTTTGATAGATTATTGTACTGCAGCCACAACCGTCAACAACAAACAAACCAACAATATTAGACAAATGAAATATTTTTAAAAAAATAAAAAAATGTATAGGAAGTAACTAGAGAGAATGAGATGTGTCTCCTAATTGAAACCACCAAATCTCTCCTCGATTGTATAATTATCAGTTCTTGGAAACATACCAATGCTGGATTAGTCTTAGCTTACCAATTGGCTAGATACAAGGGTTGGGAGATGACAACCACCAATATGCCTATTCTCTCGGGCATTGGTGGAGTCGTGGTATTGATTTTGGCATATTACAAAACTATTATGGCTTGTGATGTTAGTGGTTCATAAATGATAGATTCTACTTACCTTAAAAACTCCAAATACATAGTGGGAAAATGTTCTTGACAAATTTTCATGTGGTGATACGGTTATTATCTTGAAATAGAGTGATTTAGATCAGAAAAGAGGATGAATCAAAATAAGAATTATATTGCTAGAAACAAACTGAGAGAAAGGTATTATCTAGGAGTCTCTCCCCTCCTTAACACTTACCAAATCACACTCTACTCACGATGCCTTTCCCATCCCTATTACATTCCTCTTTATATAAATTACACCTTAGACCTAGACTCCACTGTTAAACCATAATTTGACTCAACTACTGTAGTTTATTCCTTACTAAGTAGAAACTAATTTGTTATAGGCCCACTGCAAGACCTGAGCCAACGTGCTTATCTTCCTTTGTTCCTTCACTCACTTTTCTTCTTCTTTCTTGTATACTGATGTATGATTGACGGATGCATAGCGGCAAACTTATCAATACCCGCTCTGTCCAAACCATCTTTGATGTGATCCTGATTAGGATCAAGTCCCTGAATGTTTTCAAGAGGTTGTGCAAATGATAGTAAACCGAATGTGGATGCAGAAGTGAAGAATATAGTGAATCCGTGAGCTTGAAGATGGATGGTCTCGAGAACTTGTGTGGAATAAGTGATACTTCTAAAGGATGGTGGAAGATCCTTAGACTACCAGCTTGCTCTATGTGAATAGTGAAGACCAGATTTTCAAAGGATATGAAGTGAAAATTCCAAGGGATGAAGTGAAAATTCCAAAAGATATGAACACCCCTTAGACTTTCGGCTCTTGAGAGGAATGGGATGATGATCCAAATTCTTTAATCAAAGAGGTAACCAAACAAGATTAAGAAGAAGTTTTTGATATTAAAATGTTTGATGATTTGAAGAGGAGATACAAGAGAGTACTTATAGGATCCAAGAGGTGCAAAGGAATAGACAAAAACTCATAGAAAACCACCAAAGCATTTAAAAGAAACTAGGAAATTAAAAAAATAGCTAAGAATGATGCCTAAGAAGTAAATAATATCTTCACTGATCCTTTCTTTTCATTTGCGTGAATAATAGGGTAGAATGGGCCTTGTTTCATCAAGAGGTTGTGGTAAAGTATCTTGGCTTGCCTCATTAAAAACATCTCTTAGAAAACCCAATAGGACAAAACTAAGAGGAGGGAAAAAGAGTAATCCAAGATATCTCTCTTGATGAGGTTTAGGTGGCTTGAATCACAACCATGGTGGTTGGATTAGCATACACTAAACTGGCCTGAATGGTGTTGATAAGGTGTTGTAGTGTTGTCTTGAGTTTGGTTTGCTTGGACCAAGTAATGGGACCATTGGAGATTTGCAAGACTTCATCTTCATCTTCCTTCCTCTAGTTCTAGTTGTTCCTTAGCTTCCTCTAGTTTAGATGTTCCTTAGCTTCCTCATTGGCTTCTTCTTGCTCAGTTTCAAGCTGCTCCTTTAGTTAAGGTTCCTTGCTGGCCATGCTCACATCATCCTCCCCTAGTTGAGAAGGATTTGACCTCAAATCTGTTTCATCTGCAAAATAGGGAACCAAATCAGCAACATTAAAATTCGAACTCACTTGGTACTTACCTTGAAGATCTAGCTGGTCGGCATTGTCATTGATCTTCTTGATGAATTTGAATGGACCATCAACCCTATGAATAAGCTTGGATTTCTTCTCACTCGGAAATCTATCCTTTCGCAAGTGGATCCACAACAAATCTCCTTCTTCAAAGGCTAACTCAGCTTGGTCCTTATTGGCTTGTTGAGCATATATCTTGGTGTTGTTTTTAATATTAAGCCAAGCCTTCTCATGGATTTGTTTAAATAATTCAGCTTTTTTCTTTCCATCAAGACTTGGCTTTTCACTCAAAGGTAAAGACATTAGATCCAAAGGTGTGAGAGGATTGAACCCATAAAATTTTTTAAAAGGTGAATACTTAGATGCAGTATGCCTAGCATGATTATATGCAAATTCAACATGAGGCAAACATTCTTCCCAAGACCTAAGATTCTTTTTGATTATGGCTCTCAACAAGAAAAACAAAGTTCTATTAATTACTTTGGTTTGACCATCCAATTATGGGTGACAAGTTGTAGAGAAACAAAGTTTGTCCCTAGTTTTGACCAAAGTGTTTTGAAAAAGTAACTGAGAAACTTAGTGTCTCTTTCTGATACTATGATCCTAGAAATGACATGAAGTCTAACTATTTCTTTAAAGAACAATCCATCAACATTATTGGCATCATCGGTTTATGACAAGGAATAAAGTAAGCCATTTTGGAGAACCTATCAACTACAACAAATACTGAATCCTTTCCAGTCTTAGTCCTAGGTCATCCAACTACAAAGTCCATAGAAATTTCATGCCAAGGATGCAAGAGAATAGGTAGAGGAGTATAGAAACCGTGCTTATAAATCGTGGACTTGGCTTGTTTACAAGTTACACATCTTTGGCAAGCTTTGTCTACATCACTCCTCATATGTGGCCAAAAGAAATGTTTCTGTAGTACATTCATTTTCTTTTCCATGCCAACATTACCCATAAGACCACCTGCATGAGCTTCCTTAACAAAAAAATCTCGCAAAAAAGAGTTAGGCACACATAGGCGAGTTTCATATATAGAATAAGAACCCATCACTCTTAAAGTATTTTCCAGCACCAAATTTCTCACAAGTAGCATAAATATCTTTAAAGTCAGCATCAGTAACATATAATTCCTTGATTTTTCCAAACCCTAGCAGCTTACTTCTAAAGAGTTCAAAAGAATATACCTCTGAGAAAGAGCATCGGCTACTATATTCTCTTTACCTTTCTTATACTTGATCACATAAGGGAACATTTCAATGAATTCAACCCATTTTGTTGCCCATTGAGGTGTTTGAGGGATTCATGTTCGTGTGAATAACAAACTCCTTGGGTCAAAGATAATGTTTTCACCTTTGTAAGGCCCTAACAAGTGCGCAGAGTTGTTTGTCGTAGGTTGGTAATTGAGTATGGTCCCTCCAAGCTTTTCAATAAAGTAGGTCATGGGCTTTCTTTCCTACATAAGAACAGCACCAATACCATTCCTGAGGCATCACATTCAATTTCAAAGGTTTTATCAAAGTTAGGAAGAGATAACACCAAGGAGTGTGTGACCTTGTCTTTCAAGGTTTGGAATGCTTCTTCCTGTGCTTGCTCCCATTTAAAACCCACATTATTTTTGATAACCTCAATGATTGGAACTGCTAGAGTGCTAAAGTCTTTGACAAATCTCCGGTAAAACCCAGCAAGACCATGGAAACTCCTTGCTTCTCTGACACTCTTTGGGCTCGTCCACTCCTTGATTGCTTATATCTTTTTTCATTGACCTTAATACCATCTGTACTCACAAAAAACCTAAGAAAACAAGATTCTATGTTCCAAAAGTACATTTCTTAAGATTGGCGTATAAGGTTTCTTTTTTTAGTATATACTTCAAAAACTTTTCTAAGATGTTCAACATGCTTATCTAAGCTTCGACTATAAACTAGAATGTCATCAAAGTACACTACAATAAAAATGACCTATGAATGCTCTAAGAACATGGTTCATCAATATCATGAAAGTGCTAGGTACATTTTTCAATCCAAAAGGCATTACTAACCACTGATATAATCTATGTTTAGTTTTAAAAGCGGTTTTCCACTCATCACCTTCTTTCATCCTAATTTGATGGTATCCACTTTTAAGATCTACCTTAGAGAAGATGCTATAACCATGAAATTCATCAAGCATATTATCTAGTACAGGAATAGGGTGACGATACTTTACAGTGATATTGTTGATGGATTTGCAATCAACACACATCCTCCAACTGCTATCTTTCTTTGGGACAAGCAAAACAGGGAAAACACATGGGCTCATGCTTTCGCGGATATGTCTTTTCTCCATGAGTTCAGTGACTTGTTGTTGAAGCTCTTTGGTCTCTAGGGGATTGGTTTGGTAGGCTGGCTTTTTGGGAATAGAAGCTCTTGGTAGGAAGTCGATTTGGTGCTCTATTCCTCGAATTGGTGGTAAGCCTTGCGGATGTTCCTCCGGAAACACATCCTGAAATTCCTGCAAAAGAAGTTGAATTTTGCTAGAAAAATCATGCATAGATTGATTAGTATTAAAGCATTCTTTAAGCACAAAGAGTAGGTGTGGTAAGTGACTTCCTGGATGAGGCTTGATCATAAGATTAGCCGGCTGCTTGGTGGGAGGTTTGGTCGATTGTTTGGACTTAGGTTCAGCTTGAGTTTTGTTCTTTTTCAAAGCTATTTGATCTAGTTGAACCTCCTGTGGGGATAAAGGTACCAAGATGTTCTTTTTACCTTTAAACTCAAATGAATACCTATTAGTAAACCCATCATATATCACCCTCCTATCCGATTGCCAAGGTCTCCCAAGTAAGATATGACTAGCATCCATGGGTAAGATGTCACACAATACCTCGTCGTCATACTTTCCTATAGACAAGGGAACTAAGACCTGGTTCTCTACGTCTAACTCTCTCTCATCAGTAAGCCATTGTAACTTATAAGGTTTAGACTTCTTAATAACTTCAAGCCCTAGCTTTTCTACCATAGTCTCACTCGCAACATTTGTACAGCTACCCCCATCCATCACTAAGCTACAAACCTTATCCTTACTAGACAACGAGTGTGGAATAGGTTCTCTCTTTGCTCATTATTTTCTGCCTTAGTTTGTACGTTTAAGGTTCTCCTAGTGACTAAGAGTTGACCTAGGTGTGGCATGGCTACATTCTCCTCTGAAGACTCTACATCCGATTGGTCCTCTTCCGATTCTACCTCACCATTAGCCCTAATAACTATGGTTCTCTTATTGGTACATTCTCTAAAGTAGTGACCAAAACCCTTACACTTAAAAAAACTGAATTCTCCCTAATTTTGGTGCTAGAACCCTTATCTATGCCCTTAAGTTTTGAATATTCTTCCTTAGGTTTAGGGAATGGTTTATAATCCTTATTAGACTTATCATCCTTAGATTGACTAAACCTAGTGGAGCTAGTTTTCGGTTTAGGGTTCTTTCTCTTAAGTTCACTACAAAAAACATCTATTTCCCGAAGACGATATTCGTCGGCAACCCGTCGGGAAATATTTTTTTCTGACGGATTTCCAACAAAAGATGTCCGTCGGGACTGTTTTGTTGAAAACAATACCCCATTGGGAAATTGTCGGGAATTCGCAATGGGTTTGTGATGAAGACTATCTGTCGGCAATAACCAATGGATATTCGATGGGGAGTATCCATCGGATATTACCGACGTATTTGCGATGGAAATCATCCGCGGTTCCCCGCCGATGACTCCTGATGAAAGGTGTCGTCGGAAATGACATACCTAATTGGATGATACATGGCGTCGGAAACTATCGACACACACCCGATGGTGTATAGCTATCGGTATATCCCAATGGTTTTTAGTTGTCAGGAATTTACAGACGCCATCGCGATGAAATACACTTCCCGACGGAACGCTGTCTGTCGGTAATGCCCGACGGATTAGCGATAACTCTATCCGTCAGACCTTTATCTGTTTTCCGACAACTCTTTCCGTTGGAAATAACCAATCATTTGAAGAAATTTTTTTTTAATAATTATTTTTTTAATTTTTGAATAAATATTTTTTAAATAAAATTTTAAATTATTAAATTTAATAAATATTTTTTAATTATTTATTAAAAATATTAAAGCAATTAAATAAAAATATTATTTCAAATTGAAAATAATAATATTTAAATTTTAATTGTTTTAAAATCTGAAATCTACAAATTACAACGGAGTAATAACAGAAGAAGGAAAAAATTCATCCGGATAATCCAAAAATTTGGTTTTCATAAAATCTATAAAATATTTCAGCCTAGTCATCTCTATCTCCATAGACACCATTTTTTCTTTAAGTTAGGCGTTCTCCTCATTTCCAGCCGCAGATGTTGCACCACTGGTATCTGTAACTTTACCGAGTCCTCGATGACGATTCTTCAAAAATAGTACTTCTTGTAAAAAATTTAAAATATTATAATATTAAAAATATAAAAAATAAATAAAAGGACAAACTTACATTAAGAACCAGACGATTAATCTTATAACGAGGCAATTCGGCGACCGAAGATGAAGAACCAACTTAATACTACTGAGACAAAATATCACTTTTTTCTTTTTTACCTTTTATGATGTCACTAACGAGACTTTCTTGGATGCGAACAGTCTTTTTGTTGGTGTGGATGGCCTCGAGAAGTTGCAAGTGATATGGAGGCGCTTCAAATTCTTGTATCTAAAAGTAAAAAAAATACTAAATTAATATTTTAAAAAATTTCAAATAATAATAAAATTTACCAATTTATCGGCTCGTTTTATAAAACTAGTCGAACCAGCATTGTGAATGTAAATGCCTTTGCCTCCTCGGTCGCTCTTCCGGTTGTCCGAATTAGTACTCAAAATGGTCTCAGCGCTGGAACATTTTGAAAAAAGAATAAAATCGTTCCAAATCGACTCATTCAACCCTCTGTTTTTCTTTCCCTTTTTCCACTTTTGTTTACACTCGTTCATGCGCGGGAAAATTATACCACAACCTCTTTTTGAAAAGGTTTTTCCACCAACTTTGTGTTCATGGGATTTTATTTAAATTCTTGATACAAAATTAATTTATATATTACTAAAAAATATTTAAAATAATTACATATTTAAAAATAAATTAACGTACTGCAAACGTCCGGAACCAAATATGACGTTTTTCGTATGAAATATCTCTAAATTTTGTATACGATTTGTTCAAAAGAGAATAAAACATCTTTAATATAGATTTGTTTATTCCGTTATTTGAAATACCAAACCTACAAATTTTTATTAGAATAACGTTAAAATAATTATTTTAAATATAATTATAGAAAATTTAATATACTATATCGAATTCCTTTGACGCCTTGGATCAAGAAAAGTAAGAAGTTCACGATCACTAACCAGGCTGCTGAACTAATTTTTCAATTGTCATTGGTAGAAAAGAATCATTTCCAGATTCTGGAACTTGAGTTGGTATAAAACTTGGAGTAGACGACTCATCACGTCTTTCGTACTTTTGATACAACCTTAAAACATAATATTTCACATAATACCCCCATTAGTAAAAACATAACTAAAAATATTTTTTCCCAAAATACTAGAATTTCTCGTAGTATTTTAACAAACAAGGTAGCTTAAGTATAATTTAAATTAAAAATACCTTAAAATCGTATACTTCAAAATTTTGTATCAAAAATACCAACATTAGTTTTTTATTATAAAAAACACAAATTATTTTGTATTTTTTTGGTTTATCGTATATAAATTACAAAACAATCAAACTATTGTGTTTCTATTCCTCCATTATAAAAGCAAATGTTAAACTAATTTTTAACCTTATTAAACTAATTTTAAACCTTTTTATGTATTTATATCTTCGTGTAATTGCTAAAAAACTTGTTTTTCAAATCTATCTTTCTAGTGTGAAAATGCTAGGAAAATCGGCCATTTTATACCCGAAGTTTACTCGAATGTTCGATTTATATCCAATTGTTTGGTCAATGCAAAATCATCTGAAATTAAGTAAAATTCAAATTCCATACCTAAAGAACTATTATTGTGTAAATTTATACATAAGCCGTAACGGGGTTAGGTTTCCGTTAACGGATGCTGATGTGGCTGCCACGTAATGCCGATGTGGCGGCGGAAGTGGGACATCGCATGTCAATCTCAAAACGACGTCGTTTTGAGAACTATTAAAAGGAGAAAAATCGGCCGTTTCATATCCGAAGTTTACTCGGATGTTCGATTTAGACCCAATTATTGGAGGAATACAAAATTATAACTGAAATTAAGAAAAATTCAAATTTCATACCCAAAGAACTAGTATTGTGCAAATTTATACATGAGTCAAAACGGGGTTAAGTTTTCGTTAACAGATGCTGATGTGGCTGCCACGTAATGCCGACATGGCGGGCAAAGTGGGACATCGTAGGTCAATCTTAAAATGACATCGTTTTGAGAAGTATTAAAACGACGTCGTTTTGAAAATTATTAAAACGACATCGTTTTGAGAAGTATCAAAGCGACGTCGTTTTGATATAAAATTGGTTAAAAAAATATAGAAAACGATGCCGTTTTGATACTTCTCAAAACGATGTCGTTTTGAGGACTTGTTTAACACTTCCATTTTCTATCGACTTACAATAAATTATTTAAACTTCTCTGAACATTATTCCTCTAGCAATCTAATGGGTTCTAAACTCCGTTACAGTTCATGTATAAATTTGCACAATAGTAATTATTTGGGTATGGAATTTTAATTTTACTTAATTTCATGTATGATTTTGCACTGCTCCAACAATTGGATCTAAAACGAATATCCGAGTAAACTTCGGGTTTGAAACGGCCAATTTTTCTCATTTTAATACTTATCAAATGATGTCATTTTGAGATTGACATGCGATGTCCCACTTCCCCTGCCACGTTGGCATTATGTGGCAGCCACATCAGCATCTGTTAACGAAAACCTAACCCCGTTATGGCTCATGTATAAATTTGCACAATAATAGTTTTTGGGTATGTTATTTGAATTTTACTGAATTTCTGGTATGATTTTGCACTACTCCAACAATTAGGTCTAAATCGAACATCCGAGTAAACTTCAGATATGAAGCGGCCGATTTTCCGAAAATGCTAATGGTATAATTGAAATATTTAAGAAATGACTTCACAATTTATTTTTCATTATCACTTCAATACTTCCAAGAACCCATTAACATTAGACTATCGCCTTGCTCTGTGTGAATGATGAAGACCAGACACGTTGGACAAGAGGTGGAATGAAGTAAAACTTCCACGGGATATGAAGAATCCTAGGCTTTTGGCTCTTGAGAGTAATGAGATGATGATCCCAATTCCCTAATCAAAGAGGTGATCAAATGAGTTTAACAAGAAGTTTTTGATATTAAAGTGTTTGATGATTTGAAGAGGGGATACAAGAGAGTACTTATAGGATCTAAGGGGTGCATACGAATAGACAAAGAATCCTAGGTAACCACCAAGACATTTAAGAGAAACTAGGAAATTATAAAAACAACTAAGAATGAAGACTAAGAAATAAATAACATCTTGACTGATCCTTCCTTTTCATTTGCATGAATAATAAGGTAGAATGAGCCTTGGTTCATCAAGAGGTTGTGGTAAAGTATCTTGGGCTTGCCTTAAAAACATCTCTTAGAAAACCCAATGGGAAAAAACTAAGAGGAGGGAAAAAGAGTATTCAAAGATACCTTTCTTGATGAGGTTTAGGTGAATTGAATCACAACCATGGTGGTTGTATTAGCACACACTAAACTGGCCTGAATGGTGTTGAGAAGGTCTTGTAGTGTTGTATTGAGTTTGGCTTGATTAGACCGAGTAATGGGACCATTGGAGATTTGCGAGGCTTCATCTTCAGCTTCCCTCTGGTTCAAGCTGTTCCTTAGCTTCCTCATTGGCTTCTTCTTACTCAGGTTTAAGCTGCTCCTTTAGTTCAGGTTCCTTGTTGGCCATGCTCACATCAATCCTTGTCATCAAGGTTGAAAGCTGGAAAACTGCGTTGCATGGCAGCCTTGAGTTCCGATGAACATTCATACCTTGGCAGTCCCTTCCACTTAATCAGCACCTCTTCATGACTCGTGTAGGGATGATCCCTACTGTCCAGCACACATTCTGGTTCAGTTTCCAAGAACCCTTCTGCAGTAAGTTGCTCCGACAGACGCAGCTCCACCGGATGTTCTCCAACAACTTTTTTAATATGAGAAATATGGAATGTTGGATGAAATTTGAACCTTGGTGGAAGTGTTAGTCGATATGCTACCTTGCCCACAGGAGCTTATATTGGAAGTTGTCCGTAGTATCGCGGCGCCAACTTCTCGTAAGTTCGTTGTGAAAAATAACGCTGCCGATAGGGCCTCATTTTTAGGAACACCAAGTCTCCCTCCATGAACTCAACTTCTCTCCGGTGCGTATCGGCTTGTATCTTCATCAGTTGCTGCGCTTTGTGGAGATGTTCTTTGAGCTTTGTGAGCATGACATCCCTGTCCAGAAATTGGGTTTCTAACTCTGCATTGGCCGTGTGATACAAGCCTCGATTCAAGGCTTATATGCGCGTGGGCTGTTTGGAGAAGGTTAGGTGAGAAACTCGACCTTAGACTTCTTGGATAGGGGATTTTGGGTTGGTATTCGATGGAAAGGTGAAGTGAACCACACGAGGGGTGATGAACCTCGTGATAAATCACAAACTTAGAGCTAGGAGGGCTGGTCTCAACTAGGTTCTAAGCGCACAAGCTTCTTTGAGAGAATAACTTGTAAAGAAAATTCGATCTTTATTAATTAGCAAAAAGGTTGTCGAACTACAATGCTGGAAGGAGCCTTATTAATATGCTCGACAGCTTGACCTTCTAGGGTCGACTCAAATAAAGAAAAGGAAAGTTTACAAAAGTGCACAAATGGAAAAGATACAAAAGTGCATAACCAAAAAAGGACTTATTCCTAAAATGTTCTTGACTCAAAAATGTAAAAAATCTAGATCCTACCCTGCAAAACAGAAAGAGGCATATATTCGAATTGAAACTTACCTTACTTACCTCACGGCCAAGAAATTGAAGGTGGCCGTCCTTGTGGCATGCACGCGCCTTGCTCCTAGTCTTCGACTTGGAGTAGGGTTAGGAATCTTTGGGCCCTGACCTCTCTTGCCACTAAAGCCCAAGTCTCTGAAGTCCCTTGCATTGTTGAGAAGCCTTTGGACTCTTCTTTGCACTTCTGGCCCATTGTCCTTAGTCGATCTTCCTCTAGGAGCTTGTCGACCCATAAGCTGAACTTTTGGAAGAGTGCTCTTGATCTGCTCCTTGTCATTGCTCCTGGTGGCACTACTGGTGTGGAGACTTCCTCTAGATGCATGTCCTAAAGCTGGTAGCTTATCTGGTCCGAGTTTCCTTGTGTAGAAGTTGAAATGCTCGTGTACTCGACTGTACCGGCTGGACTGTGCGAGGTACTAGCCGGAATGCCTTCAGGACCGGCCAAATTGATCCCGGAGTCGGCGGCATCACCAAGGGGACCGTCGGTGTTTATCCATGTTGCCACCAAGTGTGCCGGAAGCTTGGGCCTCTCCGCCGGCAATGCTGATCGGTCTGGTCCTATTGGTCCAGGGTCCGGCGGTACTGCTTGGGCCGGCAGACGTGCCAAATGGCCCGGCTGTCTCGGGCAAGCTTCCTGGTCGGCCAGTCTAGTCTCCTGGCTGGACATACGACCTGATGTCCTCATCACCGTGGAACCTGGTTCGTACCGAAACAATTCTAGGGGGTCGCGGCCATAACCACCTTAAATAGTGACATTCGAATCGCCGAATGAAAGGAACAATTATACCAGAATTCATCCCAGGGAAGGAACTCCACCCATTATTTTGGCTGTCCTCCCGCAAAGCAGCACAAATAGGTCTCCAGCTTTGATTGATCACTTTGGTATGCCCGTCGATTTGCGGGTGATAGGTAGTACTGTACCGCAATTCAGTACCCACCAACCTGAACAATTATTTCTAGATGAAAACGTTGTCACGATCAGAGACAATGGCCCATGGAAATCCATGAAGTCGTACGATCTCATGAATGAAAAGAAAGGCGGCACTGTTGCGGCAAATGGATGCTTAAGGCGGAGAAAGTGCGCAAATTTAGAAAATCTGTCCACAACCAGCAACATAGTATTATAACCCTTGGATCACGGCAATTCCTCGATGAAACCCATCGAGATGTCTTCTAAAATTTGGGGTGGAATGGGTAGGGGCTGCAATAATCCTCCTTGTGCCAATGTAGAAAATACTTATGTCTCTCGCACTCAGAACATGCTGCAATGTAGCGATGCATGTCCGTCATCATCCTCTCCCAAAAAATAGCTCTAATATTCTCTTATGGATTTCCAACACCCCGGCATGACCCCCTATCTTACCATCATGGAATTCCCACAAAATTATCCCAATTACTGCCGAGACCTTGGGTACAGTTAGTTTTCCTTTGTAGAGGAGCTAGCCATGTACCAAAATGTGTATCCCGTGCGAGTTAACGACTGTGCAGATATCAAAGATTATATGTCGGAGCTTGGTGTTCTGATCCACCTCGGCTTGCAGCTCCTAACTAGATTGTGGATGGAACCATGAGAGCGTAAAATGATGGAATCGTACCTTTCCGGGAGGGTGCGTCGGCTGCCTTATTCTCTAGTCCAAACTTATATTGGATGTCAAAGTCGAAGCCTAGTAATTTCGTCAACCATTTCTGACACTCAAGGTTAAACTCGCGCTGCTCAAGTAGGAATTTCAAGCTTTTCTGGTCTATTCAGACTGTGAATCGCCTGCCCAAGAGGTAATGTCGCCATTTCTGCATGGATAACCCGATCGCCATAATTCACGCTCGTAGATGGATCGTTGTTGCTCCCTATCCGTAAGTGCCCAGCTGTAATAAGCAATTGGTCGTTGGTCCTGCATCAGCACGGCACCGAGACCATATCCAAGAGCGTCGGACTCGACCACAAACACCTTGTTGAAATTCAGAAGCACTAGTACGGGTAGTGTCATCATAGATGCTTTAAGGGTCGAGAATGCCCGGTCTGCCTCTTCTTCCCAATCAAATTTATCTTTCTGAAGCTGTACTGTTAAAGCTTGTGCGATCAACCCATAATTCTGCACAAATCGCTGGTAATAACCGGCAAGGCCAAGAAATCATGTAGCTCTTTGATGTTCCTAGGTGTAGGCCATTGAACCATAGCGTGTATCTTTCCTGGGTCAGCTGCCACGCCGTCCTTCAATATGATGTGGCCGAGGTATTCAAGACTATTGTACCCCGAAGTGGCATTTTTTCTGTTGGCGTACAACTGTTGCTGTTAAGCGTCTGTAACACAGTCCCAAGGTGTTCTTTGTGCTCTTCCATCGAGCGTCTATATACCAAAATATCATTAAAAATTAGGAAAAAACCGTCACAAATAAGGCCTGAATACGTCATTCATGAGTTCTTGAAATGTGGCCGGTGCGTTGGTCAATCCAAACGACATCACTAGAAACTCATAATGTCCATTCGGGATTCTAAACGCTGTCTTTGGTACATCGTCAGCTTTTACCAAAATCTGATGATACCCCGATCATAAGTCTAATTTTGAGAATACCTCTGCCTCGTTCAACTCATCCAAAAGCTGGTCGATCATTGGTATTGGATAACAGTCTGGATTTGTGACTTTGTTGAGGACGCGGTAGTCTATACAAAATCGCCAGTTGTCGTCTTTCTTCCTCAACAATAGTATGGGGCTCGAGAATGGACTGAAGCTTGGTTGAATGATCCCGGAACAAACTAGTTACTTGAAGTTCAATTTCTTCTTTATTAGCGCGTGGGTACCGAAAAGGATGGACGCTAACCGGTCTTGCATCCGATTGTAAGTTAGTCACATGCTCTCTTCCGTGGGATGGCAGTAACCCTTGTGGCTCTCCAAATACTCCTGCTAACTTAGCCACTATGGTTTCCAACAATGGGATAATGTGATTATAAATCGGGTTCTCTTTCCATCCCTGTCCATTCCACCACAGGTCTTTCGCCCCCATTACGGATTTTTTCCACAAAGTACGCAATGACAAAACTGAGTTTCATAGGTTGCGATCCCCTCTTAATACAACAACCACTCCTTGCGTTTTGAACTGCATTTCCTGCAATTTCCAGTTCACCGTCATGCTCCCCAATGTTTCTAGCCACTGCCCCCAATTCCAAGGGTAAAAAATCAGCCACTATCTCCAAGTTTTACAGCTCCATTTGTAAATTTTTGCAGATTCCTTCTCTTTTAACAACTTCATCCGTATCCATGATGACTCCATACCCCGTCGTGCCTTGCATGGGAATGTTGTGCTGCCGCATGAGCTGGCTTGAAATGAAATTGTGCGATGCCCCTGAATCGATGATCACCACCATCTCTCGGCCTGCAACAAGTCCCTTGAGCTTCATTGTCTTTGGTGATGATAGACCGACGACAGAATTTAAAGATAACTCAGCCATCTCCGACACCTCTTCCGTGGGACTTTATGTTTCCTCCACCGCTACCTCCTCCCACAGTATTGTACTACCATCTTCCTGATCCCAAAAATTTTATAAGGTATGTAGCTAACATCTATGCGCAAGGAGAAATTTATTATCACACCGGAATCAGAGACCTTGTTCTTGTTTTTCTTTTACTTATGCTAGTGTAATTCTAAGAAATGGAGGTCGTCGATGACCTTTGAATGAAAGTTGTTGTGTTTTTCCTTTGTTGTCAAATGGCACCGTTTGATACTCAGGTTTATTAGCTTTAGTGGTTGTTGACGAAATTGCCCTTACTACTCTCACCTTGTCCCCACGTGAGTTTCCACCTATTTTATTCTATAAAAAATTAGGTGCGACATGAACTGTCCTTCCTTGTAGGATAGCCATGGCTGATTCTCCTACCAACAGTAAATCTTCCACGCCTTGTGCCAGCATCATCATTCTTCCCAAATTCTTGGATTTTTGTAGCTTGACTCTAGCACAAATTTCTTGACGCAACCCGATAATGTAGGCTGTTTCTATACCTTCTCAGGAAAATGATGATTGCTAGATGTTGTAGAGATGAAGTCACGATTGTATTCTCAAATGGTGCCGTCTTGCCGTATTAGATGAATGTAAATAGGTCTTGGTTCAATTTTTGGTCTGACCATTGTGTAATACCAGTTTGTTCCGGTTAACTAATTGTATATATTACGTTTCATTTGTTCATTAATAAAATAACTGAAAAGATTTTCTTCTTTCTCCTTTCTCTTCTCCGTAATTCTTCTTTTTCAGAGTTTCAATCCTAGTGTGATCGGCTCTGTTCTTTTTTTTTTCTGTTCTTTTTTTTTTCTGTTCTTTTTTTTTTCTGTTCATCACTATCCCACTTCTCTTTTTTAATATGGTATCATAGCTAATCGCTTAGCTTGCTCTCTGTTTTAGTATGGGATTTCTTTTCATTCCGCGTTTGCGTCTTCTACATCATGGTGGTCAGTCTTCGTCATACCAATCGCCGATATGGGAGATCCATGCGTGCTGGGAGCTCGACTTCAGTCCCTAAAGCTCCGATGGTTCCAGAAAGTACTGCATCTATTATGAACCCAGACAACATTCATTCTCCTTTGTTTTTGCACAGTTCCGATCATCCGGGGATGTTGATAATTTTTATTCAACTGGATGGATCGAACTACAATCGATGGAGCTCTACGATAAAGATAGCCTTGGATGCGAAGAATAAAATCGCATTCATTGATGATTCTTTGCCTCGACCGGAAGAAGATAATCCAATTTTCCGAATCTGGTCTAGATGCAATAGCATGGTTAAGTTTTAGATATTGAACTCAGTAACAAAGCAGATTTATGGTATTATATTATGTTTTGATGATGCTGAACAAATCTGGAAGGATTTACATAGTAAATTTCACAAACGAATCTGCCGAGAACATTTCAATTAGTTCAGCTGATTCAGGATCTTCGTCAAGGTTCTATGGATCTTAATGTGTATTATACAACTCTTAAAACACTTTGGGATAACTTTGATGGTGCTGATACTATGGAACCTTGTGCGTGCTGTAACAACTTCAATTGTGCGAGTCAACGACAAGCACAAGTTAAGGTTGATAGAGCTTGTACTATAAAATTTTTGGCTAGTTTGAATGAAAAGTATTCAAACATTCGTAGCCAGATCATCATGAAGAAACCCTTACCTGATCTTGCTGAAATATGCAATCTCCTAGATCAGGATGATAGCCAGAGGCAATTTGGTTTGATGGTGACTCATGCTGCTTATCAAGTTAATCAAAACTTAGTTGCATCTTCTGTCCATCAACCTAGCCAAAATGTAATTTAACCTGGAGTGTTGAATGCATTTCAGAAAAAGGATAATAAACCAATTTTCTCTCACTGTGGTTTCACGGTCCATGTGGTAGATCGATGCTACAAGTTACATGGTTACCCAGTTGATTGGAAGAAAATTAAGACTCCTATTGACAAGAGTCGAGAGTCTAATGCTGTCATTACTGTTACAGCTTCAGTTGCAGTTAATGAGGCATCTAGGAGTTTAGAATCTGTTATTAGCAACCTCACTAAGGATCAGATTCAGAACTTTATAGCCTTCTTTAATTCACAACTTCAAACTCAAGATTCTTCTCCTTCCAACAGCTCTAGTTTTCCAGCTAACTCTTTTGGTATTGATTTTTCACCCTCTACATTCAGTATGATAAGAATTTTTTCCATTTCTGAATGTATTGTCATTGAGAAATCTTGGATTCTGGATTCAGGAACAACTCATAATGTCAGTTTTGATAAAAAGAAATTCATGGATCTTAAGACATCAGTTAGGAAACATGTTAATCTTCCTAATGGCATGACAGTTGCAATTAGTGGAATTGGAACTATTGCTGTAAACAATGAGATTGTTTTGAAGAATGTTCTCTACATTCCTGATTTCAGACTAAATCTGATCAGTGTTAGCTCTTTGACTACTGAATTGGGACTTCATGTTGTCTTTGATGCTGAATCTTTTCTGATACAGGATACCAAGGAATTGATGATTGGAAGAGGTAGAAGGGTTGCCAATCTCTATACCCTGGATGGGAAAGATAATGATACAGAGGATGTTATTTCTTTTGCTAAGAATTCTCTAATAGATTCTTCTCTTTGACACAAAATACTTGATCATGCTTCTTATTATCGTTTAGATCTTCTTACAGATGTTTTAGGAATTTCTAAACATAAGAATGCAATTTCCATTCACTGTGACATTTTCCAAAGAGCTAAACAGAAGAGATTACCTTTTCCTATTCGAAAAAATTTGTGATCAGTTCCTTTTGAGATGCTTCATATGGGGGCCATTTTCTGAAATCACTCAAGAGGGATATAAATACTTTTTGACAATAGTGGACGATCACACACGTGCAACTTGGGTTTATTTATTTAAACTTAAAAGTGATGTCCTCACTATTTTTTCGGACTTTATCACTATGGTTGAGAATCAGTTTAACACTAAAGTAAAGTCAGTAAGGTCAGATAATGCTCCTGAATTGTGATTTGCAGAGCTGTACAGCAGGAAAGGGATTATATCTCATCACTCACGTGATGAGATAATGCTATTTTTTCACTCACGTGGATGATCACACACGTGCAACTTGGGTTTATTTATTTAAACTTAAAAGTGATGTCCTCACTATTTTTTCGGACTTTATCACTATGGTTGAGAATCAGTTTAACAGTAAAGTAAAGTCAGTAAGGTCAGATAATGCTCCTGAATTGTGATTTGCAGAGCTGTACAGCAGGAAAGGGATTATATCTCATCACTCATGTCCAGAGACACCAGAGCAAAATTCAGTAGTAGAAAAAAACATCAATATTTGCTGAATGTGGCAAGAGCTTTGATGTTCCAGTCACAAGTCCCTCTTTTTATTGGGGAGATTGTGTTTTAACTGCAGCTTTTCTTATCAATAGCACATCTTCTCCAGTTCTCAAAAACAAACTCCTTTTGAGATGTTACATGGCAAGGTACTTGAGTTCACTCATTTGAGAACATTCGGCTGCTATGATATGTGAGTTCTTCTCCCAAACCCCAAACATCGGGATAAGTTTCAAGAGATATCTAGAGCTTGTATGTTCCTCCGATATCCTTGAGGATATAAGGGATACAAGCTGCTTGATCTCCGAAGCAACACAATTTTTATCTCTCGGAATGTTGTTTTCTATGAGGCTTTATTTCCTTTCAAGAGAGATGGTGCTCCATGTGATGAGGTTCAAGCATTTCTCCCTGAACATACTGTACCTCAAGGAGCCAATGATCATTCTGTTGTTTCTAATCCAACATATTTTAATGCTTCAAATCGCCGAGCTTCTAAAAGACCTTCACACTTATAGGATTATCACTGCTATTCAGTAGGATCTTCCACTTATCATCCTATATTACAGGTTCTGTCTTACTCTGCTTTATCAAATTCATACCTGAATTTTGTTAATGCACTAGATAAGATTCTTGAACCTACTACATATACTCAAGCAAAGGATGTAACAGAATGGTGTGAAGCAATGAATGAAGAAATTGCTGCTCTTAAACGTAATAACACCTGGACAGTTTGTTTCTTACCTCCTGGAAAACATCATGTAGGTTGTAAGTGGGTTTACAAAGTGAAACTACATGCTGATGGTAGTTTAGAGAGGTATAAAACCAGATTAGTTGCTAAGGGTTATACCCAGAAAGAAGGTTTGGATTATTTGGAAACTTTCTCCCTGATTGCTAAATTATCTACAGGTGAAGTTATTAATTGTTGTAGCTGCAGCCAAGGGTTGGTTTCTTACTCAACTATACATATCTAATGCTTTCTTGAATGGTATTTTGACATAAGAAATTTACATGTCTCTTCCACCTGGATAGTCACCAAGAAAGAGGGAATGTTTTCCACCTAATGTTGTTTGCAGATTGCATAAATCTTTATATGGCTTGAAACAAGCTCCTCGTCAATGGTTTATCAAGCTTTCTGAAACTCTTTTGCAATTGGGATTCAAAAAATCATCAGGTGATCATACTTTGTTTCTTAAGCATGATGGAGTGGTTTACATGGTAGTTTTACTCTATGTAGACAATATTATAATAGCCCGTAGCCTTACTGAAGCAACTGATTTGTTGAAATCTACTATGCAATGTTCGTTTAAACTATGTGATTTAGGTGAATTGAAATATTTTATGGGTCTAGAAGTTGCTCGAAATGATGGAGGCATTTCTATATGTCAATGCAAATACATACTGGAGTTATTATCAGAAACTGGTTTGCTCGGACAAATTTTCCTCTGTTCCAATGGAACCAAAACTCAAACTTTCTAAAGAGGATGGAGAATTATTGACTGATGCAGAATAGTATCGATGTTTGGTATGGAAGCTCATGTATTTGACATTTACAAAACCGGATATCACATATACAGTTCATCGATTATGTCAATACACTATGTACTCCTCATCTTCAAGCAGTCTATAAGATAATTCATTATCTCAAAGGAACTGCATGTCAAGTTCTATTTTATTCATCCTCCTCTGATTTAAAATTGAGTGGATTTGCTGATTTAGATTGGAATTCTTGTTCTGATACTCGCAAATCTATATCAGGTTACTGTATGTTTGTGGTTCTGTTTTAATATCGTGGAAATCTAATAAGCAGAATATCATAGCCATGTCGTCTAAAGCTGAATATCGCTTTATGTCCTTAGCAGTCAAAGAGCTGATTTGGCTGAAGCGATTGTTGCAGGATCTTTGGATTGATGTGTCTGAAGCTGTTGTCTTGTACTGTGATAATATGGCTGCTTTACACATTGCAAACAACCCAATATTTTACGAACGCACCAAGCACATTGAGCATGACTGCCACAATGTTCGGGAAATGATTCAGCTTGGCTTGATAAATACTCTCCATTTTCGTTCTGAGAATCAGTTGGCCGATGTTCTTACCAAAGCTTTGTTTGCAGGACAATTTCATAATCTTCTGCGCAAGATGAAGCTCATTAACATCTTCTCTCCATGTTGAAGAGGAATACTAGATGAATGTAAATAGGTTTTGGTTCAGTTTTTGGTCTGACCAATGTGTAGTACTGGTTTGTTTTGGTTAACTAATTGTATATATTACATTTCATTTTTTCATTAATAAAATAACAAAAAAGTTTTTTTTCTTTCTCCTTTCTCTTTGCTGTAATTTTTCTTCGTCAGAGCTTCGATCCTATTGTGATTGGCTCTGTTCTTCTTTTCTGTTCATCACTATCCCACTTCTCTTTTTTAATATGCCGCAATGTCATCAATATGCCGCAATGTCACAAGGATTGACTTATTGTTCTGCAAAATTTTCCAGCACCCCTCTCTTCACTTCTTCCCAACTTTTAAAAGGATTTCTATCACTCTCCCAACGATACCATGATAGTGCATTGATGAGGACATCAGGTCGTATGTCTGGCAAAGAGACCAGACTGGCCGATCAGGACGCTTGCCCGAGACAACCGGGCCATTTGGCACGTCTACCGGCCCAAGCGGTACCGCCGGACCCTCGACCAATAGGACTGGACCGATCAGCATTGCTGGCGGAGAGGCCCAAACCTCCGGCCCAACTGGTGGCGACATGGATGACACCGCCAGTCCCATTGGTGACGCCGCCGACTCCGAGATCAACTTGGCCGGTCCAGAATGCATTCCGGCCAGTACCTCGCACAGTCCAGCCGGTACAGCCGATCCAGCCAACTACACGAGCATTTCAACTTCTACACAAGGAGACTCAGACCAGATAAGCTACCAGCTTCAAGACATGCATCTAGAGGAAGTCTCAACACCAGTGGTGCCACCAGGAGCAATGACAAGGAGCAGATCAAGAGCACTCTTCCACAAGTTCAGCTTATGGGTCGACAAGCTCCTAGAGGAAGATCGACTAAGGACAGTGGGCCAGAAGTGCAAAGAAGAGTCCAAAGGCTTCTCAACAATGCAAGGGCCTTCAGAGACGTAGGCTTTAGTGGCAAGAGAGGTCAAGGCCAAAAGATTCTTAACCCTACTCCAAGTCGAAGACTAGGAGCAAGGCGCGTGCATGCCACAAGGACGGCCACCTTCCATTTCTTGGCCGTGAGGTAAGAAAGGTAAGTTTTCGAATATATGCTTCTTTCTGTTTTGCAGGGTAGGATCTAGATTGTTTACATTTTTGAGTCAAAGACATGTTAGGAATAGGTCCTTTTTCGGTTATGCACTTTTGTACATTTTCCATTTGTGCACTTTTGTAAACTTTCATTTTCTTTCTTTCATTCGACCCTAGAAGGTTAAGTTGTCGAGCATATTAATAAGGCTTCTTCCAGCATTCTAGTTCGACAACCTTTTTGATATTAATAAAGTGCGAATTTTCTTACAAGTTTTCTCTCTAAGAATCTTGTGCGCTTAGAACCTAGTTGAGACCAGCCCTCCTAGCTCTAAGTTTGTGATTTATCACGAGGTTCATCACTCCTCGTGTGGTTCACCTCACCCTTCCACCCAATACCAACCCAAAAACCCATATTCAAGAAGTCTAAGGTCGAATTTCTCACCTAACCTTCTCCACACAGCCCACGCGCATATAAGCCTTGAATCGAGGCTTGTATCATTTTGGTATCAGAGCTTAAAGCTCCTAAACCAGGTTGTTTCTATCCTTTAACTTGTTTTGCTTCTAGTTCTTGCATTAGTTTAAGTTTTATTCAAGAAAAATAAAAAAAATAACATCAAACTCCAAACCGAGTGCATCTAGCTCCTACGTGTATCACTAGGGTTTTGATTCACTTTTGCATTGCCATTCACGTTTTCCTTTTTGTTTAAATCATATTTCCATTATTTTAAGTTAAATTAAAAGAAAAAAAAAAGAAAATAGGAAAAATACCAAAAGAATTCGAATTGGACAGCTAGCAATAGTTGTCAAGAAAGTTTCCATTTTTCTCAAATCTCCATATTTTTGGATTTTCCATTTCCCAGTTTTTCCTTTTTGCATATTTTTCGAATTTTCTATATAAGGACCTTCCTAATCAATTCTAGGAGTAGAGTAACTTGATTTCTTTCTTGTAGTACACAATGGGAGAAAAGAATAGAGATGCAGCCGAGGCCATGATGGCCATGTTTACCACACTCCAAACGCAACTCGCATCAATCGGCGAGAGGTTGGAGCGCGTGGAGAGGCCAGTGAGATTCCAGGCTACAAGGCACGTGAGGGCTGAGCAAGGCCGTGCTGAGGGTCCTGAGCACCTTAGGACACGGCACGAACAGGAGGAACCCCAACCAGAAGGAGATGAGGACGTGCAGCCTCATGACTATCACCCTAGGCCGAGAGGACCTCCACGGCAACCAGAGGCAGAAGATGATGGCTTCGAGCCATATGGTCTTCACCAGAGACCAAGGATGCCTCCTAGACATCATGAGGATGGAGATGAACACGCCTACAACCAGGTAACTCATCCTGATGTTAAGCTAACTCCTCCAAGTTTTGCAGGAAAAGTAGACCCCGAGGCTTACCTAGATTGGGAGAGAAGGATGGATCATATCTTCGATCATTACAACCAACCAGGGCCTAGGAGAGTCTCAATGGCAGTAGCACAACTCACGGATGATGCCCTCTTCTGGTGGGATCGTGAGGTATCTGACCGAAGGAGGAAAAGAATGAGGCCCGTAGACTCATGGGTCGACATGAAAGACCTCATGCGACAAAGTTTTGTTCCACCTTACTTTCATAGAGATTTGCAACGACGTTTTTCGTACTCTTAAGCAGGGAACCAGATCAGTAGAGGAGTACTATGAAGAGTTTGAAAGACTAAGGAACAGGCTGGAACTCAATGACGATGAGGAAGCTTTGATGGCACAATTCTTGGATGGACTCCAAGAAAGAATCAGCCGCAAGGTGGAAAGGCAAATCTACAATGACTTCAAAGACTTGTTCCACCTATCTTTCCAGGCTGAGCAGCACATCAAACGTAAGAGCCAAGACATCCGCAGCAAGCCTAAGACGCCTTGGGCACCAAGCAACATTCCCAAGCCCGTAGAAAAAGGCAAAGGCATAATGACTGAGTCAAGGTTCAAGAGCAAGCCTCCTGAGCCAACCCGTGACCAGAGAGAGTCTAGTAAGTCCTCTAACCCTCAAAGATCATGTGACATCACTTGTTTCAAGTGTAGGGGTCGTGGACACATCTCAAGGGAGTGCCCAAACAACCGGGTCATGCTGATTACGGAGGCTGGAGAGTATGAATCCCAAGATGAAGAAGACTATGAACCAGAAGGAGAATACGGTCACATTGAGTACCCTGATGTGGGGGAAGTGCTGGTCACTAGACGCATTCTCAGTGCAATGGTGGATCCTTCAGAGACCATCCAAAGGGAGAACATCTTCCACAGTCGTTGCACCATTAAGGGAAAGGTATGTAACCTCATCATAGATGGTGGTTCTTGCACTAACGTTGCTAGTACATACATGGTTGATAAGCTAGGTCTAGAGAAGACAAGACATCCTCGACCATATAGACTGAGATGGCTCCATGAAAAAGTGGAGCTCAAGATCCATGAGCAAGTCACTGTGCCATTTAGTGTGGGCAAGTACCAAGACCAAGTCGTGTGCGACGTGGTGCCCATGCAAGCTGGTCATCTTCTGCTAGGAAGGCCATGACAGTTTGACAAAGAAACCAAGCATGATGGCCGAACCAATCTCTACACTTTTGTGCATGACAAAAGAAAGGTCAGCCTAGCTCCTCTTACACCTGCCCAGGTACATGAGCTTCAACAGCAAATGAGTAAGGAAAAGAAGCTCATTAAATCTAATTTTCTTATTCAACCAAGCCATGTCCAGAGAGCTCTAGCCTCAAAGGATTTAATGTTACTAATGGTCTTCAAAGAAATTTTGAGTATAGAACAGGAACAAGTAGAGCTACCTCCTTAAGTAGCAACTCTCCTCAACAAATTCCAGGATGTGTTCCCAGAGGAGATACCAGCAAGTTTGCCTCCCTTACGTGGCATAGAGCACCAGATCGACCTAGTGCCCGGAGCAGCCCTGCCCAACCGGCCAGCCTACCGGATGAGTCCAGAGGACTCTAAGGAGCTTGAGAAGCAAGTAAAGGAGCTCCTGAAGAAAGGCTATATTCGAGAGAGCCTCAGTCCATGTGTCGTACCAGTGCTACTAGTGCCCAAGAAAGATGGGACTTGGCGTATGTGCGTGGACTGCCGAGCAATCAACAACATCACAGTCAAGTATTGGCATCCGATACCATGTCTGGATGACATGCTAGATGAGCTGAGTGGAGCCACGGTCTTCTTCAAGATAGACCTCAAGAGTGGATACCACTAGGTCAGGATGAAGGAAGGTGATGAATGGAAGACTGCTTTCAAGACAAAGCAAGGGCTCTACGAGTGGACAGTCATGCCATTCGGTTTGACTAATTCCCCAAGCACCTTCATGCGCCTTATGAACCAAGTTCTTACGGCGTACATCAATAAGTTCATTGTAGTTTATTTCGATGACAGATTAGTTTATAGTAAATGCTTAAGGGATCACCTCACACATCTTGAATTGGTGCTTAAAACCCTTCGACAAGAAGAGCTTTATGCCAATCTCAAGAAGTGCATCTTTTGTAGTGATAAACTTGTCTTCTTAGGTTTTGTTGTAAGTTCAGAGGACCTACAGGTTGATGAAGAGAAGATTCGAGCCATACAAGAATGGCCAACACCAAGCAACATCAGCCAAGTGAGGAGCTTCCACGGACTTGCTAGCTTCTACAGGAGATTCGTGTCCAACCTCAGCAGTATTGCCTCACCATTGACGGCAGTAGTGAAGAAGAACGTGGGATTCAGCTGGGGAGAAGCTCAGGAGAAGGCATTCCAGGCCTTGAAGGACAGCCTTACACATGCACGAGTACTAGTCCTGCTTGACTTCAACAAGACGTTTGAAGTAGAGTGTGATGCCTCTGGAATAGGCATAGGAGCAGTGCTAACCCAAGAAGGGAGGCCAGTGGCATACTTCAGTGAGAAGCTAGGTGGTGCCTCACTGAACTACCCCACTTACGACAAGGAGCTTTATGCCCTTGTTCGGGCATTGGAGACTTGGCAGCATTACTTGCTGTCCAAGGAGTTTGTGATCCACACTGATTACGAGACTCACAAACACCTCAGAGGGCAAACCAATCTCAAGAGGAGACATGCCAGGTGGATGGAGTTCATAGAGACCTTTCCATATGTCATCAAGTACAAGAAGGGCAAAGATAATGTGATAGCCGATGCACTATCAAGGAGGTTTGCCTTGATATCCACTATGGAGGCAAAGGTCCTACGATTCGAGCACATCAAGGATCTATACAAGGATGATCTTGACTTTGCTGAGAGCTATAAGGAGTGTGGCATAGGGAGTCATGGCAAGTTTTACATCCATGAGGGATTCTTGTTCCGAGAAAGAAGGCTGTGCATACCACAACGATCATTACGAGAGCTTATCATCCGAGAAGCTCATGGAGGAAGACTCACGGGCCACTTTGGTGTCGACAAGACTCTAGCAGTGGTCAAGGAGCACTTCTGCTGGCCACACATCAAAAGGTCAGTAGAAGCCCATTGTGCATGGTGCATCACTTGCAAAAAGGCGAAGTCCCGAGTGCACCCTCACGGGTTGTATCTCCCACTGCCCATACCTACACATCCATGGGTGGACATCTCAATGGACTTCGTTCTAGGTCTGCCCAAGATCAACCACAAAGATGCAATCTTTGTAGTGGTGAATAGATTCTCCAAGATGGCACATTTCATTCCATGTGCCAATGTCAATGATGCCACGCAAACAGCCGAGCTGTTCTTCAGGGAGATAGTACGGCTTCATGGAATGCCAAGGACCATTGTGTCAGATAGGGACACCAAGTTCCTCAGCCATTGACTCATGCTAACAAGGGAAGAAAGGAGGTGATCTTTCAACCAGGCGATTGGGTATGGCTACACCTACGGCAGGAGAGGTTCCCCAACCTAAGGAGTTCCAAGCTAGCACCAAGAAGAGACGGACCATTCAGAGTGCTGGAGAGGATCAACAACAACGCCTACCGGATCGAGCTCCCACGTAAGTTTAATGTGTCCAACACGTTCAACGTAACTGACTTAGCCCCTTTCCATGCAGATGAACCAGTTTTGAGGTCAAAACCTACTGAAGAGTGAGGGGATGATGAGAACATCAGATCGTATGTACAGCCAGGAGACCAGAATGGCCGACCAGGAATCTTGCCCGAGACAGCCGGGCCATTTGGCACGTCTGCAGGCCAAGCGGTACCGCCGAAACCTCGACCAATAGGACCAGACCGATCAGCATTGCCGGCGGAGAGGCCCAAACCTCCGGCCCAACTAGTGGCGACATGGATGACACCGCCAGTCCCATTGGTGACGTCGCCGACTCCGGGATCAACTTGGCCGGTCCAGAAGTCATTCCGGCCCAACTAGTGGCGACATGGATGACACCGCCAGTCCCATTGGTGACGTCGCCGACTCCGGGATCAACTTGGCCGGTCCAGAAGGCATTCTGGCCAATACCTCGCACAGTCCAGCCGGTACAGCCGATCCAGCTAGTACACGAGCATTTCAACTTTTACACAAGGAGACTCGGACCAGATAAACTACCAGCTTCAGCATATGCATCTAGAGGAAGTCTCAACACCAGTGGTACCACCAGGAGCAATGACAAGGAGCAGATCAAGAGCACTCTTCCACAAGTTCAGCTTATGGGTCGACAAGCTCCTAGAGGAAGATCGACTAAGGACAATGGGCAAGAAGTGCAAAGAAGAGTCCAAAGGCTTCTCAACAATGCAAGGGACTTCAGAGACTTGGGCTTTAGTGGCAAGAGAGGTCAGGGCCCAAACATTCCTAACCCTACTCCAAGTCGAAGACTAGGAGCAAGGCGCGTGCATGCCACAAGGACGGTCACCTTCCATTTCTTGGCCGTGAGGTAAGTAAGGTAAGTTTCAATTCGAATATATGCCTCTTTCTGTTTTGCAGGGTAGGATCTAGATTGTTTACATTTTTGAGTCAAAGACATTTTAGGAATAGGTCCTTTTTCGGTTATGCACTTTTGTATATTTTCCATTTGTGCACTTTTGTAAACTTTCTTTTTCTTTCTTTGAGTCGACCCTAGAAGGTCAAGCTGTCGAGCATATTAATAAAGCTCCTTCCAGCATTGTAGTTCGACAACTTTTTTGATATTAATAAAGTGCAAATTTTCTTACAAGTTTTCTCTCTAAGAATCTTGTGCGCTTAGAACATAGTTGAGATCAGCCCTCGTAGCTCTAAGTTTGTGATTTATCACGAGGTTCATCACCCCTCGTGTGGTTCACCTCACCCTTCCACCCAATACCAACCCAAAAACCCATATCCAAGAAGTCGAAGGTCGAGTTTCTCATCTAACCTTCTCCACACAGCCCACACGCATATAAGCCTTGAATCGAGGCTTGTATCATGCATCCTCGTCGAAGCTAATATGTACTGCTTTTAACTTTTCTTCGTCTGAGAACTCCCCCAATTCTAAATACTAGTCGATTCGGAGTACCCAATTTCTACTCCAGTTCCGTCAAAGATGGGCATCTCTACTCGATGCGGTGAGAGACTCCGTCTTCTCATTACTCCCTTTTTTTACCATGCAAAGTGCTCCTTTTTCGGATCGCAAGAGATCATGCTTCCGTGCTAGCAAAGCTCAACGTTACCCCTACCAAACCATCTCAGCCTGGGCTCATCTCCTCTCCCATCAGCTTTTTCTCAAGATGCTCTAGAACCGAGAGGTTTGACATCTGCTTTTGAATCTCATTTAGTCCTTCTTCAAGCCCTCCGATCCTACTGACCTCTCTTTGCAAGGCTTAAACGGTTCCTTCCAACTGGTCCATTCTCTTGGGTGACATTCTCCGCGATCGACACTACTTTGATAGCAAGTTGATACGGTTAATATCTTGAAACAGAGTGATTTAGATCCAAAAAAAGAAAATGACTCAAAATAGGAATTATATTGCTAGAAACAAACTGAGAGAAAGGTATTATCCCTGAGTCTGTACCCTCCTTAACACTCACCAAATCACATTCTACTCAGGATCCAAGATGCCTTTCCCATCCCTATTACATTCCCTTTTATAGAAATTATTCCTTAGTCCTAGACTCCACTGTTAAACCGGAATTTGACTTAACTACTGCAGTTTATTCCTTACTAACTAAGTAGAGACTCATTTGTCATATTCCCACAGCAAGACCTCATCTAACGTTCTTTATCTTCCTTTGTTCCTGCACCCACTTTGCTTCTTCTTTCTTGCATACTGGTACATGACTGGCGGATGCATAGCATCCAACTTATCATAACGTTTCTACCTCGAAAGAATCATAAAGCTAAAGCTCTATCCTTATGTTTAACTTGGTCCTTATGTGTGACGACATGGATGTCGAATCTCCCACCGAGCACTTTTCTAGACAATTTACTGAGTTGCCTCTCAAATCACTCAAGTCAAGAAAGCAAACAAAGATCAATGAACAAGTTTGATGAAGCGCCACTTCCCCCTCCTACACCGTCCACATATGAATATGAGTTCTCTACTATTAGCCATCATGGGATGTATTGCTACAGTCAACGATGGAGTGCCACTTCTTTCATACTTTTCTTCTTCGAAAAAGTTGGAACAAGTAGTAAGAAAAAAACATCAAAAAGCTAGTGAAGATGATGAAAAATCTTAAGAAGAAACATAAAAATATTACCAAACATCTCATATGCAAAAAATTATCATATGAGCAAGAACAAGCGAATGAAGTGAAGGATTCCGACTATGACATGGAAGAAGACAATGATAATACCATGAACCATGAACTAGAAACATTTTCATCTTCAGGTCCGCTCGCAAGTAACCATCATTGGACATGTCACTTTTGAACACCTTCGACTTAACCTCATTCCAGCAAGGTATACAATTCTCCACCTTGAAAAACATATCTACTTTTGTTTTTGTCTTTACGGATTTTTCTTTGTTCTCTCGTTTTTCTAAATAGTAAGACGATGTAAAATAAGTATGGGATAGGGGAATCGTTTATACTATCAATATATTATACTTATGTTTCATTTCATTTTTTACTCTTGTATATATATATAAAGAGAACGATGTACAATTCATTCATTCAATAGAAAATATTCTTTTAGTTCGTTTGTCTCCAACTGACATGGTATCAGAGCTGAGAGATAAACAAACTTCGCTTCCGTTCTTTTATCAAGATTCACAGATTCTTCAGAGCTGATGATCTTCGAATTTCGTTCTTCAAAATATTTCTGAGCTAAAATACTATCGAATAGCATTTTTTTTTTAGCTTGCGATCGAGATCAACTTCTCTTCATCTCGATCGGGATCATGGTTAAACGAAAGTGCAAATCAAAGTATCGCACCAAATCGCCAGAAATGACTGAAATTCACAATGACGAAGCTCTAAATCAATCAAAGAATTCTAATCCTCACCGCGATCACGATCAGGTATCTGATTCCGATGCTCGCGGCAGTGTTAGTCATCACCAGATTCTCAGGCCAACCTTGACACCATCCCGATTCATCGAAGACAACCTTTCTCCCGATAATCCTCACAGTCCGTACTACCTCCACAATGCAGACCATCCAGGTTTAGTTCTCACCTCTGAACTCCTAGATGGAATGAATTTTGGTACTTGGATAGTTGGAATGTCGGTTAGTCTTGAGGCTAAGAATAAGATAAGGTTTATCGATGGATCTTTACCTCAGCCTGATGAACAAGATCCACATTACAGAATTTGGTGTAGATGCAACAGCATGGTAAAATCATGGTTGTTGAATGCTGTCTCAAAACGCATCTACGGTAGTATTCTGTACTTTAAGGTCTCGGCCGATATATGGAAAGATTTGTGTACTCGTTTTCACAAATCAAATCTACCTCGTCTTTACAAATTGCGTCAGCAAATTCATTCACTCAGGCAAGGGACAATGGACTTGTCTTCTTATCACACTCAGATGCAGACTCTGTGGCAAGAGTTAGCAAATACAGGACCAAATGCTCAGACTGTCAAAGAGTTAATGGAAGAGAAGGAAACAAATCGAAGTATAGATTTTCTGATGGGATTAAATGATAGCTATGACAATGTCAGAAGCAAAATTCTCATGAAGAAAAATCTGCCTTTATTATCAGAAATTTACAACCTTCTCGATCAAGAAGACAGTCAGAAAACCGCGAGAATATCTCATGGAAATACCACTCTTCCAAGTGTGTTTCAAACATCTTCTCATACTGAGACTACTTCAAAATCTTCACCTTCTGATAAGCCAACTGTTCTCCAAGCCAGTGGCTATCAAAATGGAAAGAAAACTCGTCCAGTATGCACGTTTTGTGGAGGTTTGGGTCATGTTGTAGACAAATGTTACAAAAAGCATGGTTACCCACCTGGAATGATAAGCAGTAATTACAAAGGAAGGAATCCAAAGTTTGCGAACAACTCAAACACTGTTGCAACAACAAATATGGTAGTTCATGAAGATCATTCATCCATTACCAAAGATACAGTTGAGAAACAGAAAGATATGACTCCATTCTCCACAGATCAACTTCAACAGTTCATCTCTTTCTTCAGCTCTCAACTCCAAAGTCAGAACAGTGCACCTCCATCAGAACATTTTGTAGCCTCTGCTTCAGCCGTACCTTCCACTTCTAAAGTGCCTGGTACAATTTCCTCTTCTTTTATACATTCTTTTCCTTTCATAGGCATGTCTTCCACTTTGCATTCCTCTGTTAGAAGTGCCATTCATAAGAATTCTTGGATCATAGACTCAGGAGCTACCCACCATGTTTCACACAATCATTCAATTTTTTCCAATTTTCAAACCTTGGATAATACCTTTGTCACCTTACCAGATGGAGTTTCAGTTCGCATTATCGGAACAGGTTTTGTGACACTTAGTGAAAACTAGGTGAGAAACTCAACCTTAGGCTTCTGGATGGGGGTTTTCTGGTTGATAAAGGATGGAAGGGTGAAGTGAACCACACGAGGGGTGATGAACCTCGTGATAAATCACAAACTTAGAGCTAGGAGGGCTGGTCTCAACTAGATTCTAAGCGCACAAGATTCTTGAGAGAAAACTTGTTGGGGAAAAAGTTCTATCTTTATTAATATCAAAAAGGTTGTCGAACTACAATGCTGGAAGGAGCCTTATTAATATGCTCGACAGCTTGACCTTCTAGGGTCGACACAAATAAAGAAAAAGGAAAGTTTACAAAAGTGCACAAAAGAAAAGATACAAAAGTGCATAACCGAAAAAGGACCTATTCCTAAAATGTTCTTGACTCAAAAATGTAAAGCAACTAGATCCTACCCTGCAAAACAGAAAGAGGCATATATTCGAATGTAAACTTACCTTAACTCACCTCACGGCCAAGAAATGGAAGGTGGCCGTCCTTGTGGCATGCACGCGCCTTGCTCCTAGTCTTCGACTTGGAGTAGGGTTAAAATCTTTGGGCCCTGACCTCTCTTGCCACTAAAGCCCAAGTCTCTGATGTTCCTTGTGTTGTTGAGAAGCCTTTGGACTCTAATTTGCTCTTCTGGCCCATTGTCCTTAGCTGATCTTCCTCTAGAAGCTTGTCGACCCATAAGCTGAATTTGTGGAAGAGTGCTCTTGATCTGCTTCTTGTCATTGCTCCTGGAGGTACCACTGGTGTAGATACTTCCTCTAAGTGCATGTCCTGGAACTGGTAGCTCATTTGGTCCGAGTCCTCTTGTGTAGAAGTGGAAGTGTGCGTGTACTCGGCTGGATGGCCTGTACCGGCTGGATGGCCTGTACCGGCTGGATTGTGCGCGGTACTGGCCGGAATGACTTCAGGACCGGCCAAGTTGATCCCGGAGTCGGCGGTGTCATCAGAGGGACCGGTGGTGTCATCCACGTCCCCACCAAGTGTGCCGGAAGCTTGGGCCTCTCCGCCGGCAATGTTGACCGGTCTGGTCCTATAGGTCGAGGGTCCGGCGGTACTGCCTGGTCCGGCAGGCGCGCCAGATGGTCCTGCTGTCTCGGGCAAGCTTCCTGGTCGGCCAGTCTGGTCTCCTGGCTGGATGTACGACCTGATGTCCTCATCATTCCTCCCTCTTCAGTAGGTTTTGTCCTCAAAACTGGATCATCTGCATGGAAAGGGGCCAAGTCAGTAACATTGAACGTATTGGACACATTAAACTCACCTGGCAGCTCGATCCGTTAGGCGTTGTTGTTGATCCTCTCGAGCACTCTGAATGGTCCATCTCCTCTTGGTGCTAGCTTGGAACTCCTTAGGTTTGGGAACCTCTCATGCCGTAGGTGTATCCACACCAATCGCCTGGTTGAAAGATCACCT
>JAEVFF010000858.1:135545-165532 GCA_018901945.1 Pugionium dolabratum
GGGGGGGGGGCGGCCATGACCACCTTAAATAGTGACATTCGAATCGCCGAATGAAAGGAAGAATTATACCAGAATTCATCCCAGGGAAGGAACTCCACCCATTGTTTTGGCTGTCCTCCCGCAAAGCAGCACAAATAGGTCTCCAGCTTTGATTGATCACTTCGGTATGCCCCTCGATTTGCGGGTGATAGGCAGTACTGTACCGCAATTCAGTACCCACCAACCTGAACAATTATTTCTAGATGAAAACCTTGTCACGATCAGAGACAATGGCCCATGGAAATCCATGAAGTCGTACGATCTCATGAATGAAAAGAAAGGTGGCACTGTTGCGGCAAATGGATGCTTAAGGCGGAGAAAGTGCGCAAATTTAGAAAATCTGTCCACAATCACCAACATAGTATTATAACCCTTGGATCACGGCAATTCCTCGATGAAACCCATCGAGATGTCTTCTAAAATTTGGGGTGGAATGGGAAGGGGCTGCAATAATTCTCCTTGTGCCAATGTAGAAAATACTTATGTCTCTCGCATTCAGAACATGCTGCAATGTAGCGATGCATGTCCGTCATCATCCTCTCCCAAAAAATAGCTCTAATATTCTCTTCTGCATTTTCAACACCCCGGCATGACCCCCTATCTTACTATCATGGAATTCCCACAAAATTAGCCCATTACTGCCAATCCCTTGGGTACCGTTAGTTTTCCTTTGTAGAGGAGCTAGCCATGTACCAAAATGTGTATCCCGTGCGAGTTAACGACTGTGCAGATATCAAGGATTATATGTCGGAGCTTGGTGTTCTGATCCACCTCGGCTTGCAGCTCCTAACTAGATTGTGGATGGGACCATGAGAGCGTAAAATAATGGAATCGTACCTTTCCGGGAGGGTGCGACGGCTGCCTTATTCTCTAGTCCAAACTTATATTGGATGTCAAAGTCGAAGCCTAGTAATTTAGTCAACCATTTCTGGCACTCAAGGTTAATCTCGCGCTGCTCAAGTAGGAATTTCAAGCTTTTCCGGTCTACTCGGACTATGAATCGCCTGCCCAAGAGGTAATGTCGCCATTTCTGCATGGATAGCCCGATCGCCATAATTCACGCTCGTAGATGGATCGTTGTTGCTCCCTATCCATAAGTGTCCAGCTGTAATAAGCAATTGGTCGTTGGTCCTGCATCAGCATGGCACCGAGACCATATCCAGGAGCGTCGGACTCGACCACAAACACCTTGTTGAAATTCAGAAGCACTAGTACGGGTAGTGTCATCATAGATGTTTTAAGGGTCGAGAATGCCCGGTCTGCCTCTTCTTCCCAATCGAATTTATCTTTCTGAAGTTGTACTATTAAAGCTCGTGCGATCCACCCATAATTCTGCACAAATCGCTGGTAATAACACTACAAGAAAACATCTATTTTGCGACCACGGAAGTGGTTGCAAAATGGTCGCAAAACTCGAAATTGCGACTACATTGCGACCACCAGAAGTAGTTGCAAAATCATAGTAGCAAAATTATGTAGTCGCAAATCAGTCGCAAATTTGCGACTGATTTGCGACCACGGTAATAGTGGTTCAATTTGCGACTGATTTGTGACCAATTGGTGGTGACTATTTTTGCAACTACTTTGCGACTGAATTTCCAAAACAAATTTTGCCACTGTTTTGCGACTACATATGTGGTTGCAAAACCCGTAGTCACAAATCAGTCACAAAATTTTGTGACTGATTTGCGACTACAAGATCCACTGCAGTCGCAAATCAGTCGCAAAATTTTGTGACTGATTTGCGACTACATGAACCATAGCAGTCGCAAATCAGTGGCAAAAGGTGCGACTGATTTGCGACTACAACGAAATTAGATTCAAAATTTTTTTTAATTAATAATATTTTTAATTAATTTTTAATTAATAATATTATGAATTTTTAATACAATAATTTTTAATTAATTTTGTAATAATATAATTAATATTATAAATATTAAATAATTTTTAAATAATTTTTAATAATATTTTTTAATAATATTTTTCAAAATTAATTTCCAAATAATTATGTTTTAATAATATTTATATTTCATTATTACCCCTTCTTACCATTTGTGTTTTTGTGGTTTTTTGGATTGGGAGAGGTTTTAGAAAGTAGGAATGTTTGATTATGAAAAATGAAGAAAAACCATCACGTATTTATAGAATTTTTCTGCGACGACATATGTGGTCGCAAATCAGTGGTAAAATTCGAAATTAATGACGTGGTCGCAAATCAGTCGTAAATTTGCGCCTGATTTGTTACCACCAAATAATTTGGTGGGAATCGAAAATTTTCAAACTCCCTCCGAATAAATGAACCGTGGTCACAAATCAGTGGCAAATTTGCCACTGATTTGTGACCACGGTTCATTTATTCAAAAAAAAAAAAACATGTGGTTGCAAATGAGTGGCAAATTTGCCACTAATTTGCGACCACGATTAATTTATTCGAAAAAATATTGTGGTCTCAAATCAATGGCAAATTTGCCATTGATTTGCGACCACGGTTAATTTATTCGAAAAAAACATGTGGTTGCAAATCAGTGGCAAATTTACCACTAATTTGCGATCACGGTTAATTTATTCGGAAAAAAACATGTGGTTGCAAATCTGTGGTAAATTTTCCATTGATTTGCGACAACGGTTAATTTATTTGAAAAAAAACTTTGTGGTCTCAAATCAGTGGCACATTTGCCACTGATTTGCGACTATGGTTAATTTATTCGAAAAAACATGTGGTTGCAAATCAGTAGCAAATTTACCACTGATTTGCGACCACGGTTAATTTATTCGAAAAAAACATTGTGGTCTCAAATCAGTGGCAAAATTGGTACTGATTTGCGATAACGGTTAATTTATTCAAATAAAAACATATGGTTGCAAATCAGTGACAACACAAGTAATAATTGTGACTAATTTGCCACCACATTCTCAATGCAGTGGCAAAATGGTGGCAAATAAGTCACAAATAATACTCTAAAGCCTAAATTTTTTAATTTGGTAAATAAATTAGATTATATAAGATTGATAACTTGATTATAAGTTGTACAAACTTCAATTACTAAGAAAATAATAACATTTACCAAATTTACCAAATTTATAAATCATTTATCTAAAACACTTAACACATTTACTTAACCTTATATCTGTTATATACATTTCAAATGTTCTCTAAAATTTAAATGAAAACAAATATGATTTTTTTATATATGTGGTCACTTATAATGGATAACACTTACCTAAAAATGCAAATAGAAGTTGTAAATGTGGAAAATACATAGAGGAAATGTGAATTTACCATATGTGGTCGCAAATCAGTCGCTATTTTGCGACTGATTTGTGACTGCAGTTCAAATTTTGATCTTGTGGTCGCAAATCAGTGGCCCACTGATTTGCGACCATAAGTAATAATAGTGATTGATTTGCCTCCACAATCTCAATGCAGTGGCAAAGTGGTAGTAAATCAGTCACAAATAATACCCTAAACCCTAAATTTTATGATTTTGGTAAATAAATTAAACTATATAAGATTGATAACTTGATTATAAGTTGTACAAATTTCAATTAATAAGAAACAACAACATTTACCAAATTTTCCAAATTTACAAATCATTTACCTAAAACACTTAACAAATTTCCCTAACCTTATATCTCTTACATACATTTCAAATGTTTTCTAAAATTTAAATGAATACAAATATGATTTTGTATATATGTGGTCACTTATAATGGTTAGTACTCACATAAAAATGCAAATAGAAATTGTAAATGTGAAAAATACTTAGGAAAAATGTGAATTTACCCTATGTGGTCGCAAATCAGTCGCTATTTTGCGACTGCAGTTCAAATTTTGATCTTGCCAGTCGCAATTTAGTCTCTTAATGGTTGCGTATTACGACCAATATGCGACTACAGGTTTTAGTCACAATTTTGCGACCACTTTGCGACTACATCTCCGTAGTCGCAAAATCGTGGCAAATGTGGTCGCAAATTTTGTGACTACGTATGTGATCGCAAAATGTAGTGGCATTTTAGCAGTTTTCTTGTAGTGTAACCGGTAAGGCCAAGAAATCATGTAGCTCTTTGACGTTCCTAGGTGTAGGCCATTGAACCATAGTGTGTATCTTTCCTGGGTCAGCTACCACGCCGTCCTTCGATATGATGTGGCCGAGGTATTCAAGACTATTGCACCCGAAGTGGCATTTTTTCTGTTGGCGTACAACTGTTGCTGTTAAGCGTCTGTAACACAGTCCCAAGGTGTTCTTTGTGCTCTTCCATCGAGCGTCTATATACCAAAATTTCATTAAAAAATTACGAAAAAACCGTCACAAATAAGGCATGAATACGTCATTCATGAGTTCTTGAAATGTGGCCGGTGTGTTGGTCAATCCAAATGACATCACCGGAAACTCATAATGTCCATTCGGGATTCTAAACGCTGTCTTTGGTACATCGTCAGCTTTTACCAAAATCTGATGTACCCCGATCATAAGTCTAATTTTGAGATACCTCTGCCTCGTGCAACTCGTCCAAAAGCTGGTCGGTCATTGGTATTGGATAACAGTCCGGATTTGTGACTTTGTTGAGCATGCGGTAGTCTATAAAAAATCGCCAGTTGTCGTCCTTCTTCCTCACCAATAGTATGGGGCTCGAGAATGGACTGAAGCTTGGTTGAATGATCCCGGAACAAACTAGTTACTTGAAGTTCAATTTCTTCTTTATTAGCGCGTGGGTACCGAAAAGGATGGACGCTAACCGGCCTTGCATCCGGTTGTAAGTTAGTCACATGCTCTCTTCCGTGGGATGGCAGTAACCCTTGTGGCTCTACAAATACTCCTGCAAACTTAGCCACTATGGGTTCCAACAATGGGATAATGTGATTGGATACATGCGAATCGGGTTGTGTTTCCATCCCTGTCCATTCCACCACAGGTCTTTCGCCCCCATTACGGATTTTTTCCAAAAAGTACGCAATGACAAAACTGAGTTTCATAGGTTGCGATCCCCTCTTAATACAACAACCACTCCTTGCGTTTTGAACCGCATTTCCTGCAATTTCCAGTTCACCGTCATGCTCCCCAATGTTTCTAGCCACTGCATCCCCAAAATTAGGTCCGCACTCCCCAATTCCAAGGGTAAAAAATCAGCCACTATCTCCAAGTTTTACAGCTCCATTTGTAAATTTTTGCAGATTCCTTCTCTTTTAACAACTTCACCCGTATCCATGATGACTCCATACCCCGTCATTCCTTGCATGGGAATGTTGTGCTGCCGCATGAGCCGGCTTGAAATGAAATTGTGCGATGCCCCTGAATCGATGATCACCACCATCTCTCGTTCTGCAACAAGTCCCTTGAGCTTCATTGTCTTTGGTGATGATAGACCGACGACAGAATTTAAAGATAACTCAGCCATCTCCGACACCTCTTCCGTGGGACTTTACGTTTCCTCCACCGCTACCTCCTCCCACAGTATTGTACTACCATCTTCCTGATCCAAAAAAATTTATAAGGTATGTAGCTGACATCTATGCCCAAGGAGAAATTTATTATCACACCGGAATCAGAGACCTTGTTCTTGTTTTTCTTTTACTTATGCTAGTGTAATTATAAGAAATGGAGGTCGTCGATGACCTTAGTTGTTGTGTTTTTCCTCTGTTGTCAAATGGCACTGTTTGATACTCAGGTTTATTAGCTTTAGTGGTTGTTGACGAAATTGCCCTTACTACTCTCACCTGGTCCCCACGTGAGTTTTCACCTATTTTATTCTATAAAGAATTAGGTGCCACATGAACTGTCCTTCCTTGCAGGATAGCCATGGCTGATTCTCCTACCAACAGTAAATCTTCCATGCCTTGTACCAGCATCATCATTCTTCCCAAATTCTTGGATTTTTGTAGCTTGACTCTAACACAAATTTCGTGACGCAATCCGATAATGTAGGCTGTTTCTAATACCTTCTCAGGAAAATGATGATTGCTAGATGTTGTAGAGATGAAGTCACGATTGTATTCTCAAATGGTGCCGTCTTGCCGTATTAGATGAATGTAAATAGGTCTTGGTTCAATTTTTGGTCTGACCATTGTGTAACACCAGTTTGTTCCGGTTAACTAATTGTATATATTATTTCATTTGTTCATTAATAAAATAACTAAAAAGATTTTCTTCTTTCTCCTTTCTCTTCTCCGTAATTTTTCTTTTCAAGAGCTTCAATCCTAGTGTGAACGGCTCTGTTCTTTTTTTTTTCTGTTCATCACTATCCCACTTCTCTTTTCTAATATGGTATCATAGCTAATCGCTTAGCTCGCTCTCTGTTTTAGTATGGGATTTCTTTTCATTCCGCGTTTGCGTCTTCTACATCATGGTGGTCAGTTTTCGTCATACCAATCGCCGATATGGGAGATCCATGCGTGCTGGGAGCTCGACTTCAGTCCCTAAAGCTCCGATGGTTCCAGAAAGTACTGCATCTATTATGAACCCAAACAACGTTCATTCTCTTTTGTTTTTGCACAGTTCCGATCATCCGGGGATGTTGATCATTTTTATTCAACTGGATGGATCAAACTACAATCGATGGAGCTCTACGATAAAGATAGCCTTGGATGCGAAGAATAAAATCGCATTCATTGATGATTCTTTGCCTCAACCGGAAGAAGGTAATCCAATTTTCCGAATCTGGTCTAGATGCAATAGCATGGTTAAGTTTTGGATATTGAACTCAGTAACAAAGCAGATTTATGGTATTATATTATCTTTTGATGATGCTGAACAAATCTGGAAGGATTTACATAGTATATTTCACAAACGAATCTGCCGAGAACATTTCAATTAGTTCAGCTGATTCACGATCTTCGTCAAGGTTCTATGGATCTTAATGTGTATTATACAACTCTTAAAACACTTTGGGATAACTTTGTTTGGTGCTGATACTGTGGAACCTTGTGCGTGCTGTAACAACTTCAATTGTGCGAGTCAACGACAAGCACAAGTTAAAGTTGATAGAGCTTGTACTATAAAATTTTTGGCTAGTTTGAATGAAAAGTATTCAAACATTTGTAGCCAGATCATCATGAAATAACCCTTACCTGATCTTGCTGAAATATGCAATCTCCTAAATCAGGATGATAGTCAGAGGCAATTTGGTTTGATGGTGACTCATACTGCTTATCAAGTTAATCAAAACTTAGTTGCATCTTCTGTCCATCAACCTAGCCAAAATGTAATTTAACCTGGAGTGTTGAATGCATTTCATAAAAAGGATAATAAACCAATTTGCTCTCATTGTGGTTTTACGGTCCATGTGGTAGATCGATGCTACAAGTTACATGGTTACCCAGTTGATTGGAAGAAAATTAAGACTCCTATTGACAAGAGTCGAGAGTCTAATGTTGTCATTACTGTTACAACTTCAGTTGCAGTTAATGAGGCATCTAGGAGTTTAGAATCTGTTATTAGTAACCTCACTAAGGATCAGATTCAGAACTTTATAGCCTTCTTTAATTCACAACTTCAAACTCAAGATTCTGCTCCTTCCAACAGCTCTAGTTTTCCAGCTAACTCTTTTGGTATTGATTTTTCACCCTCTACATTCAGTATGATAAGAATTCTTTCCATTTCTGAATGTATTGTTACTGAGAAATCTTGGATTCTGGATTCAGAAACAACTCATCATGTCAGTTTTGATAAAAAGAAATTCATGGATCTTAACACATCAGTTAGGAAACATGTTAATCTTCCTAATGGCATGACAGTTGCAATTAGTGGAATTGGAACTACTGCCATAAACAATGAGATTGCTTTGAAGAATGTTCTCTACATTCCTGATTTCAGACTAAATCTGATCAGTGTTAGCTCTTTGACTACTGAACTGGGACTTCATGTTGTCTTTGATACTGAATCTTGTCTGATACAGGATACCAAGGAATTGATGATTGGAAGAGGTAGAAGGGTTTCCAATCTTTATACCCTGGATGGGAAAGATAATGATACAGAAGATGTTATTTCTTTTGCTAAGAATTCTCTAATAGATTCTTCTCTTTGACATAAAATACTTGATCCTGCTTCTTCTATCGTTTAGATCTTCTTACAGATGTTTTAGGAATTTCTAAACATAAGAATGCAATTTCCATTCACTGTGACATTTTCCAAAGAGCTAAACAGAAGAGATTACCTTTTCCTATTCGAAAAAATTTGTGATCAGTTCCTTTTGAGATGCTTCATATAGACATATGGGAGCCATTTTCTGAAATCACTCAAGAGAGATATAAATACTTTTTGACAATAGTGGACGATCACATACGTGCAACTTGGGTTTATTTATTTAAACTTAAAAGTGATGTCCTCACTATTTTTCAGAGTTTATCACTATGGTTGAGAATCAGTTTAACACTAAAGTAAAGTCAGTAAGGTCAGATAATGCTCCTGAATTGCGTTTTGCAGAGCTGTACAGAAGGAAAGAGATTATATCTCATCACTCATGTCCAGAGACACCGGAGCAAAATTCAGTAGTAGAAAAAAAATCAATATTTGCTGAATGTGGCAAGAGCTTTGATGTTCCAGTCACAAGTCCCTCTTTTTATTGGGGAGATTAACTGCAGCTTTTCTTATCAATAGCACACCTTTTCCAGTTCTCAAAAACAAAACTCCTTTTGAGATGTTACATGGCAAGGTACTTGAGTTCACTCATTTGAGAACATTCGGCTGCTATGATATGTGAGTTCTTCTCCCAAACCCCAAACATCGGGATAAGTTTCAAGAGATATCTAGAGCTTGTATGTTCCTTCGATATCCTTGAGGATATAAGGGATACAAGCTGCTTGATCTCTGGAGCAACACAATTTTTATCTCTCGGAATGTTGTTTTCTATGAGGCTTTATTTCCTTTCAAGAGAGATGGTGCTCCATGTGATGAGGTTCAAGCATTTCTCCCTGAACATATTGTACCTCAAGGAGCCAATGATCATTCTGTTGTTTCTAATCCAACATATTTAAATGCTTCAAATCGCCGAGCTTCTAAAAGACCTTCACACTTATAGGACTATCACTGCTATTCAGTAGGATCTTCCACTTATCATCCTATATTACAGGTTCTGTCTTACTCTGCTTTATCAAATTCATACCTGAATTTTGTTAATGCACTAGATAAGAGTCTTGAACCTACTACATATACTCAAGCAAAGGATGTAACAGAATGGTGTGAAGCAATGAATGAAGAAATTGCTGCTCTTAAACGTAATAACACCTGGACAATTTGTTTCTTACCTCCTAGAAAATATCATGTAGGTTGTAAGTGGGTTTACAAAGTGAAACTACATGCTGATGGTAGTTTAGAGAGGTATAAAACCAGATTAGTTGCTAAGGGTTATACCCAAAAAGAAGGTTTGGATTATTTGGAAACTTTCTCCCCGGTTGCTAAATTATCTACAGGTGAAGTTATTAATTGTTGTAGCTGCAGCCAAGGGTTAGTTTCTTACTCAATTATACATATCTAATGCTTTCTTGAATGGTATTTTGACTGAAGAAATTTACATGTCTCTTCCACCTGGATATTCACCAAGAAAGAGGGAATGTTTTCCACCTAATGTTGTTTGCAGATTGCATAAATCTTTATATGGCTTGAAACAAGCTCCTCGTCAATGGTTTATCAAGCTTTCTGAAACTCTTTTGCAACTGGGATTCAAAAAATCATCAGGTGATCATACTTTGTTTCTTAAGCATGATGGAGTGGTTTACATGGTAGTTTTAGTCTATGTAGACAATATTATAGCCAGTAACCTTACTGAAGCAACTGATTTGTTGAAATCTACTATGCAATGTTCGTTTAAACTTTGTGATTTAGGTGAATTGAAATATTTTATGGGTCTCGAAGTTGCTCGAAATGATGCAGGCATTTCTATATGTCAACGCAAATACACACTGGAGTTATTATCAGAAACTGGTTTGCTCGGACAAAATTTCCTCTGTTCCAATGGAACCAAATCTCAAACTTTCTAAAGAGGATGGAGAATTATTGACTGATGCAGAACAGTATCGATGTTTGGTATGGAAGCTCATGTATTTGACATTTACAAAACCGGATATCACATATACAGTTCATCGATTATGTCAATACACTAAGCACTCCTCATCTTCAAGCAGTCGATAAGATAATTCATTGTCTCAAAGGAACTGCATGTCAAGTTCTATTTTATTCATCCTCCTCTGATTTAAAATTGAGTGGATTTGCTGATTTAGATTGGGCTTTCTGTTCTGATACTCGCAAATCTATACCAGGTTATTGTATGTTTGTGGGTTCTGTTTTAATATCGTGGAAATCTAATAAGCAGAATATCACAGCCATGCCGTCTAGAAGCTGAATATCGCTCTATGTCCTTAGCAGTCAAAGAGCTGATTTGGCTGAAGCGATTGTTGCAGGATCTTTGGATTGATGTGTCTGAAGCTGCTGTCTTGTACTGTGACAATATGGCTGCTCTACACATGCAAACAACCCAGTATTTTACGAACGCACCAAGCACATTGAGCATGACTGCCACAATGTTCGGGAAATGATTCAGCTTGGCTTGATAAATACTCTCCATTTTCGTTCTGAGAATCAGTTGGCCAATGTTCTTACCAAAGCTTTGTTTGCAGGACAATTTCACAATCTTCTGTGCAAGATGAAGCTCATTAACATCTTCTCTCCATGTTGAAGAGGAATACTAGATGAATGTAAATAGGTTTTGGTTCAATTTTTGGTCTGACCATTGTGTAATACTGGTTTGTTTTGGTTAACTAATTGTATATATTACGTTTCATTTTTTCATTAATAAAATAACAGAAAAGTTTTTTTCTTTCTCCTTTCTTTTCGCTGTAATTTTTCTTCGTCAGAGCTTCGATCCTATTGTGATCGGCTCTGTTCTTCTTTTATGTTCATCACTATCCCACTTCTCTTTTTTAATATGCCGCAATGTCATCACCCTTTCCAAAGGATTGACTTATTGTTCTGGAAAATTTTCCAGCACCCTTCTCTTCACTTCTGCCCAACTTTTAAAAGGATTTCTATCACTCTCCCAACGATACCATGATAGTGCATCCTCGTCGAAGCTAATATGTACTGCTTTTAATTTTTCTTCGTATGAGAACTCCCCCAATTCTAAATACTAGTCGATTCGGAGTATCCAATTTCTACTCCAGTTCCGTCAAAGACGGGCATCTCTACTCGATGCGGTGAGAGACTTCGTGATACAAGCCTCGATTCAAGGCTTATATGCGCGTGGGCTGTTTGGAGAAGTTTAGGTGAGAAACTCGACCTTAGACTTATTGGATAGGGGATATTGGGTTGGTATTCGATGGAGGGGTGAAGTGAACCACACGAGGGGTGATGAACCTCGTGATAAAGGGGTGATGAACCTCGTGATAAATCACAAACTTAGAGCTTGGAGGGCTGGTCTCAACTAGGTTCTAAGCGCACAAGATTCTTAGAGAGAAAACTTGTTGGAAGAAAGTTCTACTTTATTAATATCAAAAAGGTTGTCGAACTACAATGCTGGAAGAGCCTTATTAATATGCTCGACAGCTTGACCTTCTAGGGTCGACTCAAATAAAGAAAAGGAAAGTTTACAAAAGTGCACAAAAGGAAAAGATACAAAAGTGTATAAACGAAAAAGGACCTATTCCTAAAATGTATTTGACTCAATAAATGTAAATATTCTAGATCCTACCCTGCAAAACAGAAAGAGGCAAATATTCTTATTGAAAAATTACTTACTTACCTCACGGCCAAGAAATGGAAGGTGGCCGTCCTTGTGGCATGCACGCGCCTTGCTCCTAGTATTCGACTTGGAGTAGGGTTAGGAATCTTTGGGCCCTGACCTCTTTTGCCACTAAAAGCCCAAGTCTCTGAAGTCCCTTGCATTGTTGAGAAGCCATTGGACTCTTCTTTGCACTTCTGGCCCATTGTCCTTAGTCGATCTTCCTCTAGGAGCTTGTCGAACCATAAGCTGAACTTGTGGAAGAATGCTCTTGATCTGCTGCTTGACATTGCTCCTGGTGGCACTACTGGTGTGGAGACTTCCTCTAGATGCATGTCCTGAAGCTGGTAGCTTATCTGGTCCGAGTTTCCTTGTGTAGAAGTTAAAATGCTCGTGTACTCGGCTAGATCGGCTGTACTGGCTGGACTGTGCGAGGTACTGGCCGGAATGCCTTCTGGACCGGCCAAGTTGATCCCGGAGTTGGCGGCATCACCAATGGGACCGGGGGTTTTATCCACGTCGCTACCAATTGTGCCGGAGGTTTGGGCCTCTCCGCCGGCAATGCTGATCGGTCCGGTCCTATTGGTCGATGTTCCGGCGGTACCGCTTGGGCCGGCAGACGTGCCAAATAGCCCGGCTGTCTCGGCCAAGCTTCCTGGTCGGCCAGTCTGGTCTCCTGACCGGACATACGACTTGATGTCCTCATCATCTCGTCTTCTCATTACTCCCTGCTTTTACCGTGTGAAGTGCTCCTTTGTCGGATCGCAAGAGATCATGCAGCATGTGACCTTCTTCCGTGCTAGCAAAGCTCAACGTTACCCCTGCCAAACCATCTGAGCCTGGGCTCATCTCCTCTCCCATCAGCTTTTTCTCGAGATGCTCTAGAACCGAGAGGTTTGACATCTGCTTTTGAATCTCATTTAGTCCTTCTTCAAGCCCTCCGATCCTACTGACCTCTCTTTGCAAGGCTTAAACGGTTCCTTCCAACTGGTCCATTCTCTTGGGTGACATTCTCCGCGATCATCACTACTTTGATAGCAAGTTGATACGGTTAATATCTTGAAACAGAGTGATTTAGATCAAAAAAAGAAAATGACTCAAAATAGGAATTATAATGCTAGAAACAAACTGAGAGAAAGGTATTATCCCTGAGTCTGTACCCTCCTTAACACTCACCAAATCACATTCTACTCAGGATCCATGATGCCTTTCCCATCCCTATTACATTCCCTTTTATAGAAATTATTCCTTAGTCCTAGACTCCACTGTTAAACCGGAATTTGACTTAACTACTGCAGTTTATTCCTTACTAACTAAGTAGAGACTCATTTGTCATAGACCCACAGCAAGACCTCATCTAACGTTCTTTATCTTCCTTTGTTCATGCACCCACTTTGCTTCTTCTTTCTTGTATACTGGTACATGACTGGCGGATGCATAGCATCCAACTTATCATAACGTTTCTACCTCGAATGAATCATAAAGCTAAAGCTCTATCCTTATGTTTAACTTGGTCCTTATGTGTGACGACATGGATGTCGAATCTCCCGCCGAGCACTTTTCTAGACAATTTACTGAGTTGCCTCTCAAATCACTCAAGTCAAGAAAGCAAACAAAGATCAATGAACAAGTTTGATGAAGCGTCATTTCCCCCTCCTACACCGTCCACATATGAATATGAGTTCTCTACTATTAGCCATCATGGGATGTATTGCTACAGTCAACGATGGAGTGCCACTTCTTTCATACTTTTCTTCTTCGAAAATGTTGGAACAAGTAGTAAGAAAAAAACATCAAAAAGCTAGTAAAGATGATGAAAAATCTTAAGAAGAAACATAAAACTATTACCAAAAATTCTCAAATGCAAAAAATTATCATATGAGCAAGAACAAGCGAATGAAGTGAAGGATTCCGACTATGACATGGAAGAAGACTATGATAATACTATGAACCATGAACTAGAGACATTTTCATCTTCAGGTCCGCTCGCAAGTAACCATCATTGGACATTTCACTTTTGAACACCTTCGACTTAACGTCATTCGAGCAAGGTATACAATTCTCCACCTTGAAAAACATATCTACTTTTGTTTTTGTCTTTACGGATTTTTCTTTGTTCTCTCGTTTTTCGAGATAGTAAGACGATGTAAAATAAGTATGGGATAGGGGAATCGTTTACTAATCTTTGTTTTGATTGTTTAATTATCTTTTCTTGAGTCTAATTAAAAACAAATAAAAATCATGTTGTTTTCACGTTTCATTTTCTGAATCCAGTATACGTACTAGACTGTATTCGAAACAATGACTTCAAAGAACCAACCTTAGAACCCAATTCAATTTTCTCGCCATTGGCTCGGATATTGCATTTAACATTCTTGACGCAGCGGCATGCTTGGATCTTTCTCTTTGGAATTCCCTACAATTATAAACTTGCATGATTTCAACTTGCCTCGATGTTATTTGGATGTATAATTTTACATTGCCTCTCACTTTGGAATTTGATATATATGTTTAATAGTTTTCAAAGAAACATCAAAGTTCTTTTATTCACTTTATGACGTGGCCTCTGTAGTCCACCTAAGGTTTGAACAATAGAAGCAAAGAATCAAACTTGACCGGTTGATGGATGATGTAGAGATGGGGTGAAGGGGTCGTTTGATTGTGGATACAATCAAACACACGAACCAGAATACTTGAATCCAAAAGTAATATAGAATCACAACACAGAAGTGTAGAGTGAATCCACACTAACTCAAATGCACGACACAAAGAACACGTTGTAAAGAAACAAGCCAACATTTCTTGTTGTATAATTCGAAGATGAAGTGTGATTTTACAATGAGAACGAACTGAGTGTATATAGGCTCGAAAATGACGATATCCTAACGTTCTAAATGCTTAAAAAAGAAACAAATAAATCAAAATTATAGTGCATATGGCCGTTGGAGGTTTTATCACACAATCGGCTGAATAAGAAAAGTTGATGGTTCTTGAGTCTTCGAAGTTTGAGGGCGAATGTGTGGTGTCTGTGTACTATAGATGATGTAAAAGGACCTCCAAAACACAAAATAATTGATGAAAAGAGATCTGTATGAGTTTAAAAACAAATGGCTCCAAACAAGGCAAGTTCGGCTTCAAAAATGGAAAGTATAAGCAAGGAAGGATCCATATGATCCAATACTTGGTGGTGCATGTGAGCAAGTGTTTTGGAGACTCTACATGTATTATAAGCACTTCTTGAAACCAGAGATACGCTTGAAGTCTCCCAAACTTGGAAGGTTTCAAATAAAGAAAGCTGAGGATCCTCTGGTTAAAAATTGAATAACTTCTCAACCAAAACCGTTATCGGCAGGAACCAAACTCTCCTTGTTCCTCTGATGGGTAAAGATTTTAGACCAATTCGTTCCATAGCTTAATTCTTTTTTTTTTGTTTGCTCCGAATATTCTAATTAATAAGAATATGTACAAATCGACTAAGCTCAGGTTCACCTAATTTGAAAGCTTAATATCTATGTCATATGAATTGATATCAAGCTGATTCCACTTTGAGACGTGTTCTAACTGAGATAAAAATATAGTCCAAGTGATCGTTTAAGTTAGTCCTGTCGATCTTAGCCTTCGTCTGGGTCAAACAAGGCACATCTTGGCTCCATGGATCTCATCCATGATTTGTGCTTGATTTTACGATCTCGTCATACCCCTCCTTCTACGGTTTGTGCTCAAATTTTTTTACCTGCATATAGATAAGTAAAGTTTGGTGTAATCAAACATTTTAGGGTTTACGTATTGGCATTTTTGTGATCATCTAGTGGTTTTCGTGCAATGTGTGCAGCTTGTTGTGTAAGAATTATTTTGGGGTCACACATGTATAATCGATGTGTTAGGGTCATTATCTAAAGTAGTCAAAATTATGTGGTCACTTATTTGTAAAGATAAAAGACTATGAGGCATAAGTGTTATGGAAAATTTGTGTGTGGATACATCATGTAATTTCTAATTTGATGAAGGGCCGAATTAGAAATTATTTTCTATATAAATAAAAGGGTTATGATCTCCATGGCAATCCTAATAAGAAATCCAGCCACCTTTGTATCTCATCAACAAAGATCTTCAGCTATTTTGTGTTTGTCGTGGAAGAACCGTTCCCAATTTCAGTATCATAAGCCATGGATCCAAAAGGTACGCTTCCGCTATTGTGTTTCTTATTATTCAGGAATTAGCATGAGTTTTATGGTTATAGAAATCATAAAATATTCTACAATTGGTATCAGAGCATCATGTCTAGTTTCTGTATAATAGTCAGATTATTTTTGGTTAAAAAATTCAGATTTAAGAATATGTTTAGAATTTTCATATTGTTGAATCTGATTTTTTGTTAAAGTTTAGAGATTAAACCTGTATTCTGTGATCTGTGGTTAAAGTGTTGAAAGATCTGAAATTATGTTTATCATTTTAGATCTGTTTATAGTGAAAATCATGTTTAGATCTGGAATAAATAAATAATAATAAATAAAAAAAATTCTGGAATTTTGGATGGAATCATAAAACATATTTTTCCTGAATTTTTTTTTTTGTGAAGTAATTTTTTCGGATTAAATTCGATTTTATTTTTAGTAGTCAATTTCATGCTCGTAAAAATTTACTTGAAATTTTGGGATTTTTTTTTCGAAAATTTTTTGAGCAATCTAAAAATGTCGTATATATATATATAAATTTGGTGGCTATTCATCTTCCTTTTGTCGGTTTCGTTATTAAGTATAAACGTAACCGTTAAGGTTGAAGAAGAATGAATAGGAAGAAAAAAAAAACAATTTATTATTTCATTTAATAATATTTTAGGCTTATTAGCCTTAAAAAAAGATTTTTTTTAATCAATAAAATAAATTTTATTGTGCAAGTTTAATTCTTGAAGTGGATTAATTGATACAAGATGTTGCCAAAGTGACCTCTTTGTGGATATTTTTTCATGAATAGTTTTGAATGATATGTGTATGTCTTTTCATGCGAATATTAAATCGACCCAAAGGTAGATTTGTATTTGGCCGAACTACATACATACCTGTGATGATAAGCATGTGACAATTATTAGGAATTAACATGTGAATGATAAATCGGTCCAAAGAAAGGTTTATCATTTGATCATGTATTATTGTGAGTGTTTGATCTTTACAACAAGAGTATCACTAGCAGTTAATAATATTGTCCAAAGACTTATTATTAATGTTGCACTTGCTATCTTGAGATGGGTTGTACAATTTTTTATAATTTATTTGTTGGTTATATTTGGTTAAATTGTGAGTTACTAATTAAGAATTGTTCTCTTTTCAGCAAATTTTACTATATTATCTGCTAACTTAGGTTCAATTCCAAAACTTACTGGTTCCAACTATAAGGAATGGAAAAGTAAGGTTAAGATTGTCCTTGGGTGTATGGATCTTGACCTTGCATTGAGGATGGAACAACCTACTTCTCCTACAGATGCCAGCACTGCTGAGTATAAGATGGTTTATGAGAAGTGGGAACGTTCTAACCGCATTGGTTTAATGATCATTATGGACACCATTCCAGAAACCTTTAGAGGTGATGATGAGATCCAAGATCTCAAACAGTTCCTTGCTGAAATGGACTTGCGTTTTGCAAAAAGTGATAAGGCAGATATAAGTACGTTTTGTATCGTTTTAGTACCATGAGGTATCACGGCAAAGGAAACATAAGGGAGTACATTTTGGAAATGTCTAACATTGTTTCAAAACTTAAAACACTCAAGACTGAGCTTTCAGAAGAAGTGCTCATATTTTTTTGTCTTGAACTCCCTTCCTCCTAGTTTCAATCAATTGAAATCCAGTTATAACACACAGAAGGAGAAATGGTCTCTTAATGAGCTAATTTCATATTGTGTGCAAGAGGAGGATATGATGAAACAAGAAAAGTCTGAAAGTGCTCATATGGTTAACACCTCTAAGGGATAGGGCAAAAGAAGAAAAATTGAGGATGTTAAGAATGATGTTGCGAAAGGTCCAACACAAAAGAAGCAGACTAAGGTTGAAGATACCTGCTTCTTTTGTAAGAAAGCTGGACATATGAAGAAGGACTGCCAAAAGTACCACGCTTGGCGTGCAAAGAAAGGTATGTTCCTTGCTATGGTCTGTTCTAAAGTGAACATAGTTGAAGTACCCAAAAACACTTGGTGGTTAGATTCAGGTGCAACTACTAACATCAGTGTTTCATTGCAGGATTGCCTGAGCTACCGAAAACCAACTGATGCTGAAAGACGCATTTATGTGGCTAATGGAATTCCGGTTTATGTGGAGGCAATTGCGCATTTTAGATTGTTTTTTAGTACTGGTTGTTTTTTGGATTTGAAAGACACTTTTGTTGTACCGTCATTTAGACGGAATTTGGTTTCTGTTCCTTATTTAGACAAATCTGGTTATTCTTGTCTAACTGAGCATGGAAAAGTTACTTTGTCTTTAAATTCAGTTTTAATTGGCACTGGTACACTCATGGATAATCACAATCTTTATATGCTTGACATTATAACTTCTCGTGATGAAAGCTTAAATATTGAATCAAGAGGTACAAAACATAAATTAGAAAATGCAAGTTCAGGAACTCTGTGGCACAAACGCTTAGGTCACATTTCTAGGAATAGAATTGAGAGACTTGTGTCTGATGGTATATTGGGTTCTGTTGATTTCACAAATTGTGAAGTCTGTGTGGATTGCATTAAAGGAAAACAGACTAAACATAAGAGATTAGGTGCATATAGAGCTACATAAGTTCTTAAGTTGATACATACAGACATTTGTGGACCCTTCCCTACGGCATCATGGAACGGTCAACAATACTTTATATCATTTATAGACGATTACTCTCGATATGCATACTTGTTTCTTATTCATGAAAAGTCGGAGTCTTTAGACGTGTTCAAGAAATTTAAAGCTGAAGTTGAGAATCAACTCGACCGAAGGATAAAGTCTGTCAGATCTGATCGTGGTGGTGAGTATTACGGTCGGTATGACGGTTCAGGTGAACAACGTCCAGGGCCATTTGCCAGATACCTAGAGAAGTGTGGAATCGTCCCACAATACACTATGCCTAGGTCTCCTAGCATGAATGGTGTGTCAGAAAGACGTAACCGCACTCTTAAAGATATGGTGAGGAGTATGATCTGTCACTCCACCTTACCTGAATCACTCTGGGGAGAGGCATTAAAGACTGCAACATACATTCTTAATCGGGTACCAACTAAGGCAACTGCAAAAACACCTTATGAGCTTTGGACAGGAAGAAAACCTAGTCTAAAGCATTTTCACATATGGGGATGTCCAGCTGAAGCTAGGCCTTACAAGCCGTTTGAGAAAAAGCTGGACTCTAGAACTGTGAGCAGTTACTTTATTGGTTATTCTGAGCGATCTCGGGGCTATAAGTTTTATGATCCCACACAAAAAAATATTTTTGAGACGGGAATAGCTACGTTCTTTGAGGATGTTGAATTTGGGGGGAAAAATGAAGTTAGAGACATCATCTTTGAGGAAGAATCGGATTCAGTTTCTAAACCGATTCATATAGTTGCTTTTGATAAAGCAAATTTAGATCCTCAAATTGATACTGAAGTTCTTCTTACAAATCAAGATGACGATGTTATCGAACATGAAAGTCAAATTCAAAATCCTCAAGAACCTGTGCAACAAGAACAAGTGCCTTTGCGGCGATCCACTAGAGAAAGGAAAAGTGCTATTCCAGATGATTACATAGTATTTCTTATGGAACAAGAGGAAAATCATACCCAGTTGGAAGATGATCCTATCAACTTCCATGAGGCCATGGGTAGTTCCAATTCAGATAAGTGGGTCAAAGCTAGTAAAGAAGAGTATTAGTCAATGCTAGACAATAAGGTTTGGAACATTGTCCAATTGCCAGAAGGAAAGAAAGCCATTGGTTGCAAATGGATATTTAAGACCAAAATGGATTCAAGTGGTAATGTGGAAAGGTATAAAGCTCGTCTAGTAGCTAAAGGCTATACTCAGAAAGAAAGGATTGACTATAAAGAAACCTTTTCTCCAGTTTCATCAAAGGATTCGTTTAGAACAATCATGGCCCTTGTTGCACACTATGACTTAGAGCTTCATCAGATGGATGTCAAGACAGCGTTTCTCAATGGTGACATTGATGAGACAATTTATATGGAGCAACCAGAAAATTTTGTAATAGGTGATTCAAAGAAAATGGTATGCAAATTAAATAAATCCATCTATGGGCTAAAACAAGCTTCTCGTCAATGGTACCACAAATTTCATAAGATAATCATCTCATTTGGTTTTGAGGTGAATTTAGTCGAAGATTGTGTGTATCAGAAGTTCAGTGGAAGTAAGTGTATTTTCCTGGTTTTGTATGTCGATGACATACTACTAGCCACTAACGATATGGGCATGCAACATGAGACCAAGATATTTCTGAAGGGTAAATTTGAAATGAAAGATCTTGTTGAAGCATCTTTTGTATTAGGAATTCAGATTCACCGAGATCGAACTTGGAGAATTCTTGGATTATCTTAAAAGAGTTATATCAATAAAGTACTCAAGAGATTTGGCATGCAAAAGAGTTATACCACAGTCGCTAGAGGAGACAAATTTTGTCTTATCAATGCCCTAAAGGAAATTTAGAAATTCAGGAGATGCAAAAGATTCCTTATGCGTCGGCTATAGGGAGTCTAATGTATGCTCAAGTTTGTACGCGTCCAGATTTAGCCTACATTGTTGGAGTTTTGGGCACATACTTAAGTAATCCAGGTTTGGACCATTGGAAAGCAGCCAAAAGGGTCATGAGGTATCTGAAGAGAACAAAAGACTATATGCTCACATATCAGAGATCAGATAACTTGGAGATCATTGGGTATTCTGATTCTGATTTTGCTGGATGTCAAGATAGTAAAAAGTCTACATCAGGTTTTGTTTTTCTGTTGGCTGGTGGAGCTATTTCTTGGCGTAGTGCAAAACAAACACTCGTAGCTTCCTCCACAATGGCGGCAGAATTTGTAGCAGTTTTTGAGGCATCCAATCATGGACTTTGGTTGAGGAATTTTGTCACTGGGCTACGAATTCTTGAAGGAATTGAAAGACCACTAAAGATATATTGTGACAATAAATCAGCTGTTTTGTACTCCAACAAAAATAGCAGCACAACAAAGTCCAAATTTATTGACATTAAGTTCCTCGTCGTTCAAGAGAGGGTACAAAATGGAGAGATTTCCATTAGAACACTTAGGGACAAACTCTATGATAGCAGATCCTCTTACAAAGGGCATTCCACCTAAGGTCTTTCTTGAGCATACTGCTCGAATGGGTGTTTCAATGTTTGAGGATCATTTGGTTTAGTGGGAGTTTTTCATTTGGTTTTGGGTTTTATGTTTTAGTTGTGTTTATGCACATTTACTTTTTGATCAGAACTAAAGTTTTGTTTTTTAGTTTACTCTTTGTACAATAAAATTAAAGGATCTCAATAAGATAGGACCAGTTGAAAATCGACATGTATTGATCATTTTTCATGTGATTTTCATGCCACACTTTTCATAATTGATCTATGTCGTTTGTCTATATTAATTTCAGTGATTATGGAAGGTTTAGTTATTTACTATTATAACGAAAACCGCTATGATCCTATGTTACTATAGTCAATGGACGGGATTGTTTATGCCTTGCTATATAATGACAATTTTGAGCTCATAAAGTCTATCACATTTTCAGAATACATATGTGACCCAGTGGGAGATTGTAAGAATTATTTTGGGGTCACACATGTATAATCGATGTGTTAGGGTCATTATCTAAAGTAGTCAAAATTATGTGGTCACTTATTTGTAAAGATAAAAGACTATGAGGCATAAGTGTTATGGAAAATTTGTGTGTGGATACATCATGTAATTTCTAATTTGATGAAGGGCCGAATTAGAAATTATTTTCTATATAAATAGAAGGGTTATGGTCCCCATGGCAACCCTAACAAGAAATTCAGCCACCTTTGTATCCCATCAACAAAGATCTTCAGCTGTTCTGGGTTTGTCGTGGAAGAACCGTTCCCAACTTCAGTATCATAAGCCATGGATCCAAAAGGTACGCTTCTGCTATTGTGTTTCTTATTATTCAGGAATTAGTATGAGTTTTATGGTTATAGAAATCATAAAATATTCTACATGTTGTTGTTCCTCAATTAGTAAGATGCTTGTCACATAGGTGATGGGTCTGACTCCTTGGGTAAGAAGCTGTTTGAGCCTTCTTTGGTATGCTTTTGATCCGGTGTCTGTTCTTTAATTAGAATGATGTAGGAGAAAACTTCATCTTATTTAGTGTCTGGTTGGCAAAAGAAGAGCTCTAGATGTTGCTTCTGCTTTGTGAGCATGAACTCCTTTGTTTATGCTTCATTTCAGTTCGAAAGCTTCTCTTCGTTACCTACATTTATTTCCAAACTTTTGGGAAAGAGCAAGTGTGTTAAAACAGTCATGAAAGTTTTATAACAAAAGGCGTAGTTCTCGTTTGGACCTGTTCAAACGTAGGGGGAATGTATAACATCAGTAATGATCCAATTCTCTTTTGGTGCCTAAATCTATATCAACATTATGGTTCAGATACTAGTGCATCAGACTAGTAGTTTGAAGAATTGGTGTAATCCCATCAAGTTCAAAAATCATGTGATAATCAAATCAAACAACAACCAAGAACAAACATAACCAGTTTACAAGCCTTGTTCGGTTTATATTAGCCCAACGACTACTTGGAATACATTCTTTGCTCAATCAGAGAACACTTCGAAGTGGAATAAGTCCAATTGGAGTTTAAACAAAGTAGTTATTCAATATACAAATCAGGTGATCCCTAACTTATCTGATTTGGGCATACACGCCTTTATTGGAGGTTTCAGACCAAACCAAGAGAAATTAAGCCATAAAAGTATTTTGATTCATCAACAAATCAGGGATAATTGGATTAACCTCAAAAAACGGTTCAGACATGAAATTTATTGATTTTACAAATCGATGGAACTGTTTCGAACCCAATTACGCGACTAGGGCAAAGATCGTGCTACACAGCCCATCTCAGCAACGATCTCGATCCATAACATTTGGAGAGTATTATTGGGTCTCTTATGGTTCCAACAAGCTCAAGATAGAATCAATTTTCATCGGATCCTCAAGATACTCCCAATTTTTCAAAATGGGTCAACATGGTTGTATACATCAAAAATTCTATACCTGCTATGTTTAGGAGCTTTCAGTATTATGTGTGGCAGAGACTGATAAACCATAGAATCATTCAAAATCTTTCAAGATACAAGAACCCAATACAACATATAAAGAATGCATTTAATGGACTGATTTGCACCACTCTAAAGCAAGAACAAACTCTGAATTCCATTGGGTTTGATCCAGCATAAAAGTAGCCCATTCTCTCTTTTATTCAAGCTCTAAGATCCAATTGAAGCACAATGAATGTTACAACAAAAAGCACAGGAAATTAGCTAAAAGGGTAGCACACACCTAGAAATGAAGGGTCATTGGTGAATTATATACAAGTCAATTCAGTGAGTCAATTCAACAAATTTATTTTCTCTATTTTCTAAACAATATAATGTCTTTTTGACCACATTGTTTCCAACTTTTACTATAAATATGTAGTATCACTTTGTTCAAAATCATTCAACAAACACTTAACAAATAAACTTCTTCTTTTTTAAGAAAGTTTCTCTCTTTTTCCTTATGATCAATTGGATCTTTTGGTGTGTAATATCCAAAGATCAATTTGGTTAATCAAGAGATTCTTCATCCCTCTTGTGTGACCATTTACCATCCAAAAATTGTAGATGTGCTGTAAGATAGTATCAGGCATAAGAAGATGCACTCTTTGTTGGAGCTACGTGCAACTCATATCTAAGGATTCCATCATCTAATTTGTTTATTTCGTTTTAAAATAGTTCAGGCATTGGGAGTTACCCCCATTGTTATCCAAATTCTTACTTAGAGTGTGATCTTGGGATGTTGATAAATCCATAGAGGTCTATTACTGCAGAAGATAGATCGAGGAAGGAGGTACACGCGAAACATGGGAGGGAGCTACAATCAGCGATGCAACAGAGTGAGGAGCAAAGGATCGGGGAGGAAGAAAATCACCTAGGAGCATGTGAATCGAATAAGTGACAAATCTTCTGAATGATTTAGATGGTTTGTCAATAGGGAAGAGAGAGAAAACGATCGTCTTCAAAAGAAACGTTAGTATGATTTTGTTTATTCATGCTAGTACTGTGAGAAGGCAAACATGCTTGCTTGAGAGCGATTGAGAGAGAGAGAAATTTCAGAGTTGTATTTTTGGGTTTTGATTCTTGTAAACAATTGATATCCTTCTTGAATCAAGTATTATTCAGTTGCAAAGTAGGTGTCTATTCATCGTTTATCACTGGTGCGTCGTGACGTTCGTATACAAAGAACAATATCGCCATTAATGGAGCAGAACCGTGATGACAGCAACGTTACTGGGTCGAGCTCTTCTCCCAACCCGCAGATATCCAGCAGTTTTGACGAGATATTTCGTCGTTTGGATATGTTAGACTCCTGTTACAGATGTGCTATTGCCGGAGAATTCAACATCGAGAATGCCCTCTACCGGCTTGACGCTAAATGGGAGACAAAGCTGGATGCCAAACTGGAGGTGTTCCAGACCACGATGGAGAAATCGATTCACACTCAGCTCAATCGCGTCTTGCAGTCTCTACCACGTTTGGAACTCCAATGTGTTCTCAGCGAATCGAGCTACTCCCATCTTGCTCCGGCGTAAGACGTCCCACCTCCTCCGGACTTTCACGACACAAGACAGCCACATCTCGCTGCTTGCGACAGTTGGGTCAAACGCGTGGAACTTCTGCTTTCCGAAGGGCTCCACACTTTTGGGTAGCTTTCAAAGGTTGAGAGGTTTTTCCGTTTAGGAGGATACTTAGAGGCCGATAAACTAGACATGGTATCCATGAGTCTCGAGCGTGACGCGCTAAGATGGTATAACTCGGATATGGTGCGCGATCCTTTTTCTTCTTGGGATGCTATTAAGCAGCGGCTTATGTTACATTTTGGCAACATCTACTTGAAGGGCTCGAGTCAGAACCTATTTTGCCTCAATCAGAAAGCTAAATGTTCCGGAGTATGTGCACGAGTTTGAGGATCTCACCGCACAGGTTATGATGAGGACATCAGGTCGTACATCCAGCCAGGAGACCAGACTGGCCGACCAGGAAGCTTGCCTGAGACAGCAGGACCATCTGGCACGCCTGCCGGACCAGACAGTACCGCCGGACCCTCGACCTATAGGACCAGACCGGTCAACATCGCCGGCGGAGAGGCCCAACCTTCCGGCACACTTGGTGGGGACGTGAATGACACCGCCGGTCCCCCTGGTGATGCCACCGACTCCGGGATCAACTTGGCCGGTCCTGAAGTCATTCCGGCCAGTACCGCGCACAATCCAGCCGGTACAGGCCATCCAGCCGAGTACACGCACACTTCCACTTCTACACAAGAGGACTCGGACCAAATGAGCTACCAGCTCCAGGACATGCACTTAGAGGAAGTATCTACACCAGTGGTACCTCCAGGAGCAATGACAAGAAGCAGATCAAGAGCACTCTTCCACAAATTCAGCTTATGGGTCGACAAGCTCCTAGAGGAAGAGCAGCTAAGGACAATGGGCCAGAAGAGCAAATTAGAGTCCAAAGGCTTCTCAACAACACAAGGAACATCAGAGACTTGGGCTTTAGTGGCAAGAGAGGTCAGGGCCCAAAGATATTTAACCCTACTCCAAGTCGAAGACTAGGAGCAAGGCGCGTGCATGCCACAAGGACGGCCACCTTCCATTTCTTGGCCGTGAGGTAAGTTAAGGTAAGTTTCAAATTCGAATATATGCCTCTTTCCGTTTTGCAGGGTAGGATCTAGATGCTTTACATTTTTGAGTCAAGAACATTTTAGGAATAGGTCCTTTTTCGGTTATACACTTTTGTATCTTTTCCTTTTGTGCACTTTTGTAAACTTTCCTTTTCTTTGTTTGAGTCGACCCTAGAAGGTCAAGCTGTCGAGCATATTAATAAGGCTCCTTCCAGCATTGTAGTTCGACAACCTTTTTGATATTAATAAAGATAGAACTTTTTCCCCAACAAGTTATTCTCTCAAGAGACTTGTGCGCTTAGAACCTAGTTGAGACCAGCCCTCCTAGCTCTAAGTTTGTGATTTATCACGAGTTTCATCACCCCTCGTGTGGTTCACTTCACCCTTCCATCTTTTACCAACCAGAAAACCCCCATCCAGAAGCCTAAGGTTGAGTTTCTCACCTAATCTTCTACAAACAGCCCACGCGCATACATCCTTGAATCAAGGCTTGTATCATTTTGGTATCAGAGCTTAAAACTCCTAAACCAGGTTGTTTCTATCCTTTTGCTTGTTTTGTTTTTAGTTCTTGCATTAGTTTAAGTCGCATTCAAGAAAAATCAAAAAATAACATCAAACTCCAAACCGAGTGCATCTAGCCTCCTACGTGTATCACTAGGGTTTAGATTCACTTTTGCATTGCCATTCACGTTTTCCTTTTTGTTTAATTCATATTTCCATTAATTTTAAGTTAAATTAAAAAGAAAAGAAAAAGAAAAGAAAAGAAATAGGAAAATACCCAAAAGATTTCGAATTGGACAGCTAGCACAAGTTGTCAAGAAAGTTTCCTTTTTCCTTTTATTCGAATTTTCCTTTCCTTAGGATTTTTCCTTTTTGCATTTTTTTGAACCCCTTATAAAAAGAAAACCCTCCTAATAATTTAGGAGCATCCTAACTTGTCTTCTTTCTTTGTAGCACACCATGGGAGAAGAAAATAGAGAAGCAACCGAAGCAATGATGGCCATGTTCACCACACTCCAAACACAACTCGCATCCATAGGCGAGAGGTTGGAGCGCGTGGAAAGACCGGTGAGATTCCAGGCCATAAGGCACGTGAGAGCTGAGCAAGACAGTCCTGAGGGTCCTGAGCACCTTAGGACACGGCACGAACAGGAGGAACCCCAGCCAGATGGAGATGAGGACACACGACCTCATAACTATCACCATAGGCCGAGAGGACCTCCACGGCAACCAGAGGCAGAAGATGATGGCTTTGAGCCATATGGTCTTCACCAGAGACCAAGAAGGCCTCCTAGACATCATGAGGATGGAGATGAACACGCCTATAACCGGGTAACTCATCCTGATGTTAAGCTAACTCCTCCAAGTTTTGCAGGAAAAGTAGACCCCGAGGCTTACCTGGATTGGGAGAGGAGAATGGATCATATCTTTGATCATTACAACCAACCAGGACCTAGGAGAGTCTCAATGGCAGTAGCACAACTCACGGACAATGCCCTCATCTGGTGGGATCGTGAGGTATCTGACAGAAAGAGGAAAAGAATGAGGCCCATAGACTCATGGGTCGACATGAAGGATGTCATGCGACAAAGGTTTGTTCCACCTTACTTTCATAGGGATTTGCAACGTCGTTTTGTACTCTTAAGCAGGGTACCAGATAAGTAGAGGAGTACTATGAAGAGTTTGAGAAGCTAAGGAACAGATTGGAGCTCAATGATGATGAAGAAGCATTGATGGCACAATTCTTGGATGGACTCCAAGAAAGAATCAGCCGCAAGTTGGAAAGGCAAATCTACAATGACTTCAAAGACTTGTTCCACCTATCTGTCCAGGCTGAGCAGCACATCAAACGTAAGAGCCAAGACATCCGCAGCAAGCCTAAGACACCTTGGGCACCAAGCAACATGCCTAAGCCCGTAGACAAAGGCAAGAGCATAGAGATCGAGTCAAGGTTCAAGAGCAAGCCTCCTGAACCCACCCGTGACCAGAGAGAGCCTGGTAAGTCTTCTAACCCTCAAAGATCACGTGACATAACTTGTTTCAAGTGCAGGGGACGTGGACACATCTCAAGGAAGTGCCCAAACAACCGAGTCATGCTGATTACGGAGGCAGGAGAATATGAGTCCCAAGATGAAGAGGACTATGAACCAGAAGGAGAGTATGGTGACATTGAGTACCCTGATGTGGGGGAAGTGCTGGTCACTAGACGTATCCTCAGTGCAATGGTGGATCCTTCAGAGACCATCCAAAGGGAGAACATCTTCCACAGCCGTTGCACCATCAAAGGAAAGGTATGTAACCTCATCATAGATGGTGGTTCTTGCACTAACGTTGCTAGTGCGTATATGGTTGATAAGCTAGGTCTAGAGAGGACACGGCATCCTCGACCATATAGACTGAGATGGCTCGATGACAAAGTGGAGCTCAAGATTCATGAGCAAGTCACTGTGCCATTCAGTGTGGGCAAGTACCAAGACCAAGTCGTGTGCGACGTGGTGCCCATGCAAGCTGGCCATCTTCTACTAGGAAGACCATGGCAGTTTGACAAAGAGACCAGGCATGATGGCAGAACCAATCTCTACACCTTCGTGCATGACAAGAGAAAGGTCAGCCTAGCTCCTCTTACACCTGCCCAAGTACATGAGCTACAACTCCAAATGAGTAAGGAAAAGAAACTTGTCAAGTCTAACTTTCTTATTCAACCTAGTCATGTCCGGAGAGCTTTAGCCTCGAAGGACTTAATGTTACTAATGGTTTTCAAGGAAGTGTTGAGTATAGAACAGGGACAGGTAGAGCTACCTCATGAAGTAGCAACACTCCTCAACAAATTCCAGGATGTATTTCCAGAGGAGATACCAGCAGGCTTGCCTCCTTTACGTGGCATAGAACACCAGATTGATCTAGTGCCCGGAGCAGCCCTGCCCAACCGGCCAGCCTACCGGATGAGTCCAGAGGAGTCCAAGGAGCTTGAGAAGCAAGTCAAGGAGCTCCTGGAGAAAGGATATGTTCGAGAGAGCCTCAGTCCATGTGCTGTACCAGTGCTACTAGTGCCCAAGAAGGATGGGACTTGGCGCATGTGCGTGGACTGCCGAGCAATCAACAACATCACAGTCAAGTATAGGCATCCAATACCACGACTGGATGACATGCTAGATGAGCTGAGTGGAGCCACGGTCTTCTCCAAGATAGACCTCAAAAGTGGATACCACCAGGTAAGAATGAAGGAAGGTGATGAGTGGAAGACTGCTTTCAAGACAAAGCAAGGGCTCTACGAGTGGACAGTCATGCCATTTGGCTTGACTAATGCCCCAAGCACCTTCATGCGCCTTATGAACCAAGTTCTTAGGGCGTACATCAGTAAGTTTGTGGTAGTTTACTTTGATGATATACTAGTTTATAGTAAGTGCCTACGGGAACACCTCACACATCTTGAGATGGTACTTAAAACCCTTCGACAAGAAGAGCTTTATGCCAATCTCAAGAAGTGCACCTTTTGTACTGATAAGCTTGTCTTTTTAGGTTTTGTTGTGAGTTCACAGGGCCTACAGGTTGATGAAGAGAAGATTCGAGCCATACAAGAATGGCCAACACCAGGAAACATCAGCCAAGTAAGGAGCTTCCACGGACTGGCCAGCTTCTATAGGAGATTCGTGCCCAACTTCAGCAGTATTGCCTCACCACTGACGGCAGTAGTGAAGAAGAACGTGGGATTCAGCTGGGGAGAAGCTCAGGAGAAGGCATTCCAGGCCTTGAAGGACAGCCTTACACATGCACCAGTGCTAGTCCTGCCCGACTTCAACAAGACGTTTGAAGTGGAGTGTGATGCCTCTGGAATAGGCATAGGAGCAGTGCTAACCCAAGGAGGGAGACCAGTGGCATACTTCAGTGAGAAGCTAGGTGGTGCCTCACTGAACTACCCCACTTATGACAAGGAGCTCTATGCCCTTGTCCGAGCATTGGAGACTTGGCAGCATTACTTGCTGTCCAAGGAGTTTGTGATCCACACTGATCACGAGACTCTCAAACACCTCAGAGGGCAAACCAATTTCAAGAGGAGACATGCCAGGTGGATGGAGTTCATAGAGACCTTCCCGTACGTCATCAAGTACAAGAAGGGCAAAGACAATGTGGTAGCCGATGCACTATCAAGGAGGTTTGCCTTGATATCAACCATGGAGGCAAAGGTCCTAGGATTCGAGCACATCAAGGACCTATACAAGGATGATCCTGACTTTGCTGAGAGCTACAAGGAGTTTGGCACAGGGAGTCATGGCAAGTTCTACATCCATGAGGGATTCTTGTTCCGAGAAAGAAGGCTGTG
>JAEVFF010000858.1:176082-205385 GCA_018901945.1 Pugionium dolabratum
AACCGATAGCCAAACTGAAGTTGTCAACAGGACCCTATCAACTCTTCTCAGAACAACACTAGGGAAGAATCTAAAGACTTGGGTGGAGTGCCTGCCATTCATTGAGTTCGCCTACAACCGAGCGTGCACTCAGCAACTAAGAAGACCCCATTTGAAGTGGTATACGGTTTCAACCCTCTCACCCCATTGGAGCAAACACCACTGCCACCAGCTGAGATGACCAACCTCAACGGAGCATCCAAAGCAGAGTTCATAAGGAGGTTACACCAGAAGGTAGCAGAGAACTTGGAGAAGAGGACCGGACAGTACGTGACTCATGCCAACAAAGGAAGAAAGGAGGTGATCTTTCAACCAGGCGATTGGGTGTGGCTACACCTACGGCAGGAGAGGTTCCCAAACCTAAGGAGTTCCAAGCTAGCACCAAGAGGAGATGGACCATTCAGAGTGCTCGAGAGGATCAACAACAACGCCTACCGGATCGAGCTGCCAGGTGAGTTTAATGTGTCCAATACGTTCAATGTTACTGACTTGGCCCTTCCATGCAGATGATCCAGTTTTGAGGACAAAACCTACTGAAGAGGGAGGGAATGATGAGGACATCAGGTCGTACATCCAGCCAGGAGACCAGACTGGCCGACCAGGAAGCTTGCCCGAGACAGAAGGACCATCTGGCGCGCCTGCCGGACCAGACAGTACCGCCGGACCCTCGACCTATAGGACCAGACCGGTCAACATTGCCGGCGGAGAGGCCCAAGCTTTCGGCACACTTGGTGGGGACGTGAATGACACCGCCGGTCCCCCTGATGACACCGCCGACTCCGGGATCAACTTGGCCGGTCCTGAAGTCATTCCGGCCAGTACCGCGCCCAATCCAGCCGGTACAGGCCATCCAGCCGAGTACACGCACACTTCCACTTCTACACAAGAGGACTCGGACCAAATGAGCTACCAGCTCCAGGACATGCACTTAGAGGAAGTATCTACACCAGTGGGACCTCCAGGAGCAATGACAAGAAGCAGATCAAGAGCACTCTTCCACAAATTCAGCTTATGGGTCGACAAGCTTCTAGAGGAAGAGCAGCTAAGGAATGGGCCAGAAGAGCAAATTAGAGTCCAAAGGCTTCTCAACAACACAAGGAACATCAGAGACTTGGGCTTTAGTGGCAAGAGAGGTCAGGGCCCAAAGATATTTAACCCTACTCCAAGTCGAAGACAAGGAGCAAGGCGCGTGCATGCCACAAGGACGGCCACCTTCCATTTCTTGGCCGTGAGGTGAGTTAAGGTAAGTTTACATTCGAATATATGCTTCTTTCTGTTTTGCAGGGTAGGATCTAGTTGCTTTACATTTTTGAGTCAAGAACATTTTAGGAATAGGTCCTTTTTCGGTAATGCACTTTTGTATCTTTTCCTTTGTGCACTTTTGTAAACTTTCCTTTTTCTTTATTTGTGTCGACCCTAGAAGGTCAAGCTGTCGAGCATATTAATAAGGCTCCTTCCAGCATTGTAGTTCGACATCCTTTTTGATATTAATAAAGATAGAACTTTTTCCCCAACAAGTTTTCTCTCAAGAATCTTGTGCGCTTAGAATCTAATTGAGACCAGCCCTCCTAGCTCTAAGTTTGTGATTTATCACGAGGTTCATCACCCCTCGTGTGGTTCACTTCACCCTTCCACCGTTTACCAACTAGAAAACCCCTATCCAGAAGCCTAAGGTTGAGTTTCTCACCTAATCTTCTACGAACAGCCCACGCGCATACATCCTTGAATCAAGGCTTGTATCACTTTCTGTGCTTGGTCTGTGGGGATGGTTGGTTGTATGACTAAGTACCAAAGGGATCGGTTCGACCTAATCAGCCCTTGGGTGGATTCTGTTGATGGTGCACGACACGAATGGGCTAAGGTGCGTAGTGAGCTTCTTCTAACTTGGTTATAGATAGATGGAATCTAGACTCCTAAGTGTATCGCTGCGTAAAGGGAATGACTTGAACCTAGAAAGGTGAGAATAATACAAATGGTTCCGCTGCATAACGATAATGCCTATTGCATTCAATCTTAGAAAACGGCTAGGTAAAGTCGTAGATTCTAAAGTTGAACCACAAATGGGAATAAGAGGAATGTGAGATCCAATGCTCATAGCTCGGCTAGAAGGTGGGCTGAGCCAGAATGCCTTTACCGTAGCCTAAGGATGGTCAGGTAGGGTGTTTCAACTCGGATTCTTTGGGAATCCGAAAGGGGACAACCTTTATGGACTGGAAGTCCGGGAAGGGGTGTTTCAAAGCAAGGGCTCTACGAGTGGACAGTCATGTCATTTGGCTTGACTAATGCCCCAAGCACCTTCATGCGCCTTATGAACCAAGTTCTTAGGGCGTACATAAGTAAGTTCGTTGTAGTTTATTTTGATGAAATTTTAGTTTATAGTAAGTGCTCAAGGGATCACCTCACACATCTTAAGTTGGTGCTTAAAACCCTTCGACAAGAAGAGCTTTATGCCAATCTCAAGAAGTCCATCTTTTGTACTGATAAACTTGTCTTCTTAGGTTTTGTTGTAAGTTCACAGGGCCTACAGGTTGATGAAGAGAAGATTCAAGCCATACAAGATAGGCCAACACCAAGCAACATCAGCCAAGTGAGAAGCTTCCACGGACTGGCCAGCTTCTACAGGAAATTCGTGCCCAACTTCAGCAGTATTGCCTCACCATTGACGGCAGTAGTGAAGAAAACGTGGGATTCAGCTGGGAGAAGCTCAGGAGAAGGCATTCCAGGCCTTGAAGGACAGCCTTACACATGCACCAGTGCTAGTCCTGCCCGACTTCAACAAGACGTTTGAAGTGGAGTGTAATGCCTCTGGAATAGGCATAGGAGCAGTGCTATCCCAAGGAGGGAGACCAGTGGCATACTTCAGTGAGAAGCTAGGTGGTGCCTCAATGAACTACCCCACTTATGACAAGGAGCTTTATGCCCTTGTCCGAGCATTGGAGACTTGGCAGCATTACTTGCTGTCCAAGGAGTTTGTGATCAACACTGATCACGAGACTCTCAAACACCTCAGAGGACAAACCAATCTCAAGAGGAGACATGCCAGGTGGATGGAGTTCATAGAGACCTTCCCGTACGTCATCAAGTAAAAGAAGGGCAAAGACAATGTGGTAGCCGATGCACTATCAAGGAGGTTTGCCTTGATATCAACCATGGAGGCAAAGGTCCTAGGATTCGAGCACATCAAGGATCTATACAAGGATGATCCTGACCTTGCTGAGAGCTACAAGGAGTGTAGCACAGGGAGTCATGGCAAATTTTACATCCATGAGGGATTTTTGTTCCGAGAAAGAAGGCTGTGCATACCACAGGGATCACTAAGGGAGCTTATCATCCGAGAAGCTCATGGAGGAGGACTCATGGGCCACTTTGGTGTAGACAAGACTCTAGCAGTGGTCAAGGAGCACTTCTACTGGCCACACATCAAGAGGACAGTAGAAGCTCATTGTGCAAGATGCATCACTTGCAAAAAGGCAAAGTCCCGAGTGCAACCTCACGGGTTGTATCTCCCACTGCCCATACCTACACATCCATGGGTGGACATCTCAATGGACTTTGTTCTAGGTCTGCCCAGATCAACCACAAAGATGCAATCTTTGTAGTGGTGGACAGATTCTCCAAGATGGCACACTTCATTCCATGTGCCAATGTCAATGATGCCACGCAAACAGCCGAGCTGTTTTTCAGGGAGATAGTACGGCTTCATGGAGTGCCAAGGACCATCGTGTCAGACAGGGACACCAAGTTCCTCAGCCATTTCTGGAGGACCCTTTGGAGAAAACTAGGCACGAAGCTACTCTTCTCAAACCACTTGCCATCCTCAAACCGATGGCCAAACTGAAGTTGTCAACAGGACCCTATCAACTCTTCTCAGAACAACACTAGGGAAGAACCTAAAGACTTGGGTGGAGTGCCTGCCATCATTGAGTTCGCCTACAACCGAGCCGTGCACTCAGCAACCAAGAAGACACCATTTGAAGTGGTATACGGCTTCAACCCTCTCACCCCATTGGAGCAAACACCACTGCCACCAGCTGAGATGACCAACCTCAACGGAGCATCCAAAGCAGAGTTCATAAGGAGGTTACACCAGAAGGTAGCAGAAAACTTGGAGAAGAGGACCGGACAGTACGTGACTCATGCCAACAAAGGAAGAAAGGAGGTGATCTTTCAACCAGGCGATTGGGTGTGGCTACACCTACGGCAGGAGAGGTTCCCAAACCTAAGGAGTTCCAAGCTAGCACCAAGAGGAGATGGACCATTCAGAGTGCTCGAGAGGATCAACAACAACGCCTACCGGATCGAGCTTCCAGGTGAGTTTAATGTGTCCAATACGTTTAATGTTACTGACTTGGCCCCTTTCCATGCAGATGAACCAGTTTTGAGGACAAAACCTACTGAAGAGGGAGGGAATGATGAGGACATCAGGTCGTACATCCAGCCAGGAGACCAGACTGGCCGACCAGGAAGCTTGCCCGAGACAGCAGGACCATCTGGCGCGCCTGCCGGACCAGACAGTACCGCCGGACCCTCGACCTATAGGACCAGACCGGTCAACATCGCCGGCGGAGAGGCCCAAGCTTCCGGCACACTTGGTGGGGACGTGAATGACACCGCCGGTCCCCCTGATGACACCGCCGACTCCGGGATCAACTTGGCCGGTCCTGAAGTCATTCCGGCCAGTACCGCGCACAATCCAGCCGGTACAGGCCATCCAGCCGAGTACACGCACACTTCCACTTCTACACAAGAGGACTCGGACCAAATGAGCTACCAGCTCCAGGACATGCACTTAGAGGAAGTATCTACACCAGTGGTACCTCCAGGAGCAATGACAAGAAGCAGATCAAGAGCACTCTTCCACAAATTCAGCTTATGGGTCGACAAGCTTCTAGAGGAAGAGCAGCTAAGGACAATGGGCCAGAAGAGCAAATTAGAGTCCAAAGGCTTCTCAACAACACAAGGAACATCAGAGACTTGGGCTTTAGTGGCAAGAGAGGTCAGGGCCCAAAGATATTTAACCCTACTCCAAGTCGAAGACTAGGAGCAAGGCGCGTGCATGCCACAAGGACGGCCACCTTCCATTTCTTGGCCGTGAGGTGAGTTAAGGTAAGTTTACATTCGAATATATGCCTCTTTCTGTTTTGCAGGGTAGGATCTAGTTGCTTTACATTTTTGAGTCAAGAACATTTTAGGAATAGGTCCTTTTTCGGTTATGCACTTTTGTATCTTTTCCTTTTGTGCACTTTTGTAAACTTTCCTTTTTCTTTATTTGTGTCGACCCTAGAAGGTCAAGCTGTCGAGCATATTAATAAGGCTCCTTCCAGCATTGTAGTTCGACAACCTTTTTGATTATTAATAAAGTAGAACTTTTTCCCTACAAGCTTTCTCTCAAGAGAGACTTGTGCGCTTAGAACCTAGTTGAGACCAGCCCTCCTAGCTCTAAGTTTGTGATTTATCACGAGGTTCATCACCCCTCGTGTGGTTCACTTCACCCTTCCATCGTTTACCAACCAGAAAACCCCTATCCAGAAGCCTAAGGTTGAGTTTCTCACCTAATCTTCTACAAACAGCCCACGCGCATACATCCTTGAATCAAGGCTTGTATCATTTTGGTATCAGAGCTTAAAGCTCCTAAACCAGGTTGTTTCTATCCTTTTGCTTGTTTTGTTTTGTGTTCTTGCATTAGTTTAAGTCGCATTCAAGAAAAATCAAAAAAATAACCTCAAACTCCAAACCGAGTGCATCTAGCCTCCTACGTGTATCACTAGGGTTTAGATTCACTTTTTGCATTGCATACACGTTTTCCTTTTTGTTTAATTCATATTTCCATTAGTTTTAAGTTAAATTAAAAAGAAAACAAAAAGAAAAGAAAAGAAAATAGGAAAATACACAAAAGAATTCGAATTGGACAGCTAGCACAAGTTGTCTAGGAAGTTTCCTTTTTTTCGAATTTCCTTTCCTTAGGATTTTCCTTTTTGCATTTTTTTCAAATCCCATATAAAAAGAAACTCTCCTAATAATTTAGGAGCACCCTAATTATCTTCTTTCTTTGTAGCACACCATGGGAGAAGAGAATAGAGACGCAGCTGAAGCCATGATGGCCATGTTCACCACACTCCAAACACAACTCGCATCCATAGGCGAGAGGTTGGAGCGCGTGGAGAGACCAGTAAGATTCCAGGCCATAAGGCACGTGAGAGCTGAGCAAGACCGTCCTGAGGGTCCTGAGTACCTTAGGACACGGCACGAACAGGAGGAACCCCAGCCAGATGGAGATGAGGACACGCAACCTCATAACTATCACCATAGGCCGAGAGGACCTCCACGGCAACCAGAGGCAGAAGATGATGGCTTTGAGCCATATGGTCTTCACCAGAGACCAAGAATGCCTCCTAGACGTCATGAGGATGGAGATGAACACACCTATAACCGGGTAATTCATCCTGATGTTAAACTAACTCCTCCAACTTTTGCAGGAAAAGTAGACCCCGAGGCTTACCTAGATTGGGAGAAGCGAATGGATCATATCTTTGATCACTACAACCAACCAGGACCTAGGAGAGTCTCAATGGCAGTAGCACAACTCACGGACAATGCCCTCATCTGGTGGGATCGTGAGGTATCTGACAGAAGGAGGAAGAGAATGAGACCCGTAGACTCATGGGTCGACATGAAAGACCTCATGCGACAAAGGTATGTTCCACCTTACTTTCATAGGGATTTGCAACGACGTTTTCGTACTCTTAAGCAGGGTACCAGATCAGTAGAGGAGTACTATGAAGAGTTCGAGAGGTTAAGGAACAGATTGGAGCTCAATGATGATGAAGAAGCATTGATGGCACAATTCTTGGATGGACTCCAAGAAAGGATCAGCTGCAAGGTGGAAAGGCAAATCTACAACGACTTCAAGGACTTGTTCCACCTATCTGTGCAAGCTGAACAGCACATCAAACGTAAGAGCCAAGACATCCGCAGCAAGCCTAAGACACCTTGGGCACCAAGCAACATGCCTAAGACAGTGGACAAAGGCAAAAGCGTAGAGATCGAGTCAAGGTTCAAGAGCAAGCCTCCTGAACCCACCCGTGACCAGAGAGAGCCTGGTAAGTCTTCTAACCCTCAAAGATCACGTGACATAACTTGTTTCAAGTGCAGGGGACGTGGACACATCTCAAGGGAGTGCCCAAACAACCGAGTCATGCTGATTACGGAGGCAGGAGAATATGAGTCCCAAGATGAAGAGGACTATGAACCAGAAGGAGAGTATGGTGACATTGAGTACCCTGATGTGGGGGAAGTGCTGGTCACTAGACGTATCCTCAGTGCAATGGTGGATCCTTCAGAGACCATCCAAAGGGAGAACATCTTCCACAGCCGTTGCACCATCAAGGGCAAGGTATGTAACCTCATCATAGATGGTGGTTCTTGCACTAACGTTGCTAGTGCATATATGGTTGATAAGCTAGGTCTAGAGAAGACAAGGCATCCTCGACCATATAGACTGAGATGGCTCGATGACAAAGTGGAGCTCAAGATTCATGAGCAAGTCACTGTGCCATTCAGTGTGGGCAAGTACCAAGACCAAGTCGTGTGCGACGTGGTGCCCATGCAAGCTGGCCATCTTCTACTAGGAAGACCATGGCAGTTTGACAAAGAGACCAGGCATGATGGCCGAACCAATCTCTACACCTTCGTGCATGACAAGAGAAAGGTCAGCCTAGCTCCTCTTACACCTGCCCAAGTACATGAGCTACAACTCCAAATGAGTAAGGAAAAGAAACTTGTCAAGTCTAACTTTCTTATTCAACCTAGTCATGTCCGGAGAGCTTTAGCCTCGAAGGACTTAATGTTACTAATGGTTTTCAAGGAAGTGTTGAGTATAGAACAGGGACAGGTAGAGCTACCTCATGAAGTAGCAACACTCCTCAACAAATTCCAGGATGTATTTCCAGAGGAGATACCAGCAGGCTTGCCTCCTTTACGTGGCATAGAACACCAGATTGATCTAGTGCCCGGAGCAGCCCTGCCCAACCGGCCAGCCTACCGGATGAGTCCAGAGGAGTCCAAGGAGCTTGAGAAGCAAGTCAAGGAGCTCCTGGAGAAAGGATATGTTCGAGAGAGCCTCAGTCCATGTGCTGTACCAGTGCTACTAGTGCCCAAGAAGGATGGGACTTGGCGCATGTGCGTGGACTGCCGAGCAATCAACAACATCACAGTCAAGTATAGGCATCCAATACCACGACTGGATGACATGCTAGATGAGCTGAGTGGAGCCACGGTCTTCTCCAAGATAGACCTCAAAAGTGGATACCACCAGGTAAGAATGAAGGAAGGTGATGAGTGGAAGACTGCTTTCAAGACAAAGCAAGGGCTCTACGAGTGGACAGTCATGCCATTTGGCTTGACTAATGCCCCAAGCACCTTCATGCGCCTTATGAACCAAGTTCTTAGGGCGTACATCAGTAAGTTTGTAGTAGTTTACTTTGATGATATATTAGTTTATAGTAAGTGCCTACGGGAACACCTCACACATCTTGAGATGGTACTTAAAACCCTTCGACAAGAAGAGCTTTATGCCAATCTCAAGAAGTGCACCTTTTGTACTGATAAGCTTGTCTTTTTAGGTTTTGTTGTAAGTTCACAGGGCCTACAGGTTGATGAAGAGAAGATTCGAGCCATACAAGAATGGCCAACACCAGGAAACATCAGCCAAGTAAGGAGCTTCCACGGACTGGCCAGCTTCTATAGGAGATTCGTGCCCAACTTCAGCAGTATTGCCTCACCACTGACGGCAGTAGTGAAGAAGAACGTGGGATTCAGCTGGGGAGAAGCTCAGGAGAAGGCATTCAAGGCCTTGAAGGACAGCCTTACACACGCACCAGTGCTAGTCCTTCCCGACTTCAACAAGACGTTTGAAGTGGAGTGTGATGCCTCTGGAATAGGCATAGGAGCAGTGCTAACCCAAGGAGGGAGACCAGTGGCATACTTCAGTGAGAAGCTAGGTGGTGCCTCACTGAACTACCCCACTTATGACAAGGAGCTTTATGCCCTTGTCCGAGCATTGGAGACTTGGCAGCATTACTTGCTGTCCAAGGAGTTTGTGATCCACACTGATCACGAGACTCTCAAACACCTCAGAGGGCAAACCAATCTCAAGAGGAGACATGCCAGGTGGATGGAGTTCATAGAGACCTTCCCGTACATCATCAAGTACAAGAAGGGCAAAGACAATGTGGTAGCCGATGCACTATCAAGGAGGTTTGCCTTGATATCAACCATGGAGGCAAAGGTCCTAGGATTCGAGCACATCAAGGATCTATACAAGGATGATCCTGACCTTGCTGAGAGCTACAAGGAGTGTAGCACAGGGAGTCATGGCAAATTCTACATCCATGAGGGATTTTTGTTCCGAGAAAGAAGGCTGTGCATACCACAGGGATCACTAAGGGAGCTTATCATCCGAGAAGCTCATGGAGGAGGACTCATGGGCCACTTTGGTGTCGACAAGACTCTAGCAGTGGTCAAGGAGCACTTCTACTGGCCACACATCAAGAGGACAGTAGAAGCACATTGTGCAAGATGCATTACTTGCAAGAAGGCAAAGTCCCGAGTGCAACCTCACGGGTTGTATCTCCCACTGCCCATACCAACACATCCATGGGTGGACATCTCGATGGATTTTGTTCTAGGTCTGCCCAAGATCAACCACAAAGATGCAATCTTTGTAGTGGTGGACAGATTCTCCAAGATGGCACATTTCATCCCATGTGCCAATGTCAATGATGCCACACAAACAGCTGAGCTGTTCTTCAGGGAGATAGTACGGCTTCATGGAGTGCCAAGGACCATCGTATCAGATAGGGACACCAAGTTCCTCAGCCATTTCTGGAGGACCCTTTGGAGAAAGCTAGGCACGAAGCTACTCTTCTCAACCACTTGCCATCCTCAAACCGATGGCCAAACTGAAGTTGTCAACAGGACACTATCAACTCTTCTCAGAACTACACTAGGGAAGAACCTAAAGACTTGGGTGGAGTGCCTGCCATTCATTGAGTTCGCCTACAACCGAGCCGTGCACTCAGCAACCAAGAAGACCCCATTTGAAGTGGTATACGGTTTCAACCCTCTCACCCCATTGGAGCAAACACCACTGCCACCAGCCGAGATGACCAACCTCAACGGAGCATCCAAAGCAGATTCATAAGGAGGTTACACCAGAAGGTAGCAGAGAACTTGGAGAAGAGGACCGGACAGTACGTGACTCATGCCAACAAAGGAAGAAAGGAGGTGATCTTTCAACCAGGCGATTGGGTGTGGCTACACCTACGGCAGGAGAGGTTCCCAAACCTAAGGAGTTCCAAGCTAGCACCAAGAGGAGATGGACCATTCAGAGTGCTCGAGAGGATCAACAACAACGCCTACCGGATCGAGCTCCCAGGTGAGTTTAATGTGTCCAATACGTTCAATGTTACTGACTTGGCCCCTTTCCATGCAGATGATCCAGTTTTGAGGACAAAACCTACTGAAGAGGGAGGGAATGATGAGGACATCAGGTCGTACATCCAGCCAGGAGACCAGACTGGCCGACCAGGAAGCTTGCCCGAGACAGCAGGACCATCTGGCGCGCCTGCCGGACCAGACAGTACCGCCGGACCCTCGACCTATAGGACCAGACCGGTCAACATAGCCGGCGGAGAGGCCCAAGCTTCCGGCACACTTGGTGGGGACGTGAATGACACCGCCGGTCCCCCTGATGACACCGCCGACTCCGGGATCAACTTGGCCGGTCCTGAAGTCATTCCGGCCAGTACCGCGCACAATCCAGCCGGTACAGGCCATCCAGCCGAGTACACGCACACTTCCACTTCTACACAAGAGGGCTCGGACCAAATGAGCTACCAGCTCCAGGACATGCACTTAGAGGAAGTATCTACTCCAGTGGTACCTCCAGGAGCAATGACAAGAAGCAGATCAAGAGCACTGTTCCACAAATTCAGCTTATGGGTCGACAAGCTCCTAGAGGAAGAGCAGCTAAGGACAATGGGCCAGAAGAGCAAATTAGAGTCCAAAGGCCTCTCAACAACACAAGGAACATCAGAGACTTGGGCTTTAGTGGCAAGAGAGGTCAGGGCCCAAAGATATTTAACCCTACCCCAAGTCGAAGACTAGGAGCAAGGCGCGTGCATGCCACAAGGACGGCCACCTTCCATTTCTTGGCCATGAGGTAAGTTAAGGTAAGTTTTCAATAAGAATATTTTGCCTCTTTCTGTTTTGCAGGGTAGGATCTAGAATATTTACTTTTATTGAGTCAAAAACATTTTAGGAATAGGTCCTTTTTCGATTATACACTTTTGTATCTTTTCCTTTTGTGCACTTTTGTAAACTTTCCTTTTCTTTGTTTGAGTCGACCCTAGAAGGTCAAGTTGTCGAGCATATTAATAAGGCTCCTTCCAGCATTGTAGTTCGACAACCTTTTTGATATTAATAAAGTAGAACTTTTCTTCCAACAAGTTTTCTCTCAAGAATCTTGTGCGTTTAGAATCTAGTTGAGACCAGCCCTCCTAGCTCTAAGTTTGTGATTTATCACGAGGTTCATCACCCCTCGTGTGGTTCACTTCACCCTTCCATCCTTTACCAACCAGAAAACCCCCATCCAGAAGCCTAAGGTTGAGTTTCTCACCTAATCTTCTACAAACAGCCCATGCGCATCCAAGCCTTGAATCGAGGCTTGTATCAGGTTACTAACCTCGCACCTCAACAGCTTGAAGGCATATTCCTTAACGATTTAAAGTCTGAAATGCGAGTGGTGGTACAGCTGATGAAACCTTCTTCTCTGCCAGAGATGATCTCGGTTGCCTTGTCTATGGAATCCGATGTACTTACAAGGGTGGTAAACAAAGAACTCGGCACCATGCCTCGCTCGGTTAAGCCATATTAGATCGGAGAGAACTGTGCCAACACATGAAGAACGAAAGCCATCACAACCAAACCAGAAAGACAGCAGCCTAACCAGGTAACACCTCGTCTTTGTATGAACTGTTCGGGATGCATTGCTCGATGAAAAACGCAGAAAGGACTTGTGTTTTAAATGTGATACAAAATAATTCCGCGGTCACAATGCGATCTGTCCGAACAGAAAACTTCAGCTGATCATGGTGGTAAATGGTTATGAATTGGAAGTCTTAGAGGATAACATGGTAGAGACGAATGAGGACGATAGGGTGCAACCTGGTCACTTGATGAAGTTTTCGTTCAAATCATTCTTGGGGATGATAACACCTATGACAACGAAGCTGACATGAGTGATTAAGGGTTTTCCATTTGTGTTTATGCTGGACAGTGGGACCACAAATAACTTCTTGTCACCAAGCGTCGTTCAGCGTGCTAAACTCCACTCCCTCCCTACCGCTAACCTTGATATCATGTTGGGTACAGGAGTGTCAGTTGATGGTTTAGAGTGATGCAACAAGGTGGATTTCGAGTTGCAAGGATTGGCATTTAACTCGGATTTTATAACCTTGGATTTGGGTGGAGCAGATGCGATCTTGGGGGTCCAATGGTTACAAACTCTAGAGAACTTTCAAATGAACTGGGTCACACACAAGCTTCACTTCACACTCCACGGCAAACCAGCAAAGCTGAGAAGTGACTCTTTGTTGCATAATTCTAAATTCTCACTCAAGTCTTTGTTGCTGCCTGTTTCTGCTAGATCACTCGGATCGTGGCTGCTGCGGTTCAGCAATCCGGCCAGGGGTCCGTGGAGGACAACTTTAACCAAGTTTTAAGGGAGCCATCCGGGTTACCTCCTTTACGTGGGCATGAACACAGAATCACCTTGTTGTCGGGCAGCAGCACCATTAGTATCAGGTCGTATCGCTACCCTCATGCCCAAAAGAAAGCTATGGAAGAGCTTGTTACGGGTATGCTCACTTCAGGCATTATACGACCGAGTAGTAGCCCATTTTCAAGCCTGATTCTTTTGGTGAAAAAGAAGAATGGTACGTGGCGATTTTGCATTGACTATCGGGCCTTGAACAGAGCAATGGTTCTAGCTAGGTTTCCCATTCCGGTGATAGATGAACTCCTAGATGATTTTAACGGGGCAATCATCTTCTCTAAGCTTAACGTAAGATCCGGTTATCATCAAATCAGAATGCGGGAAGCACACATATACAAAAGGCATTTCATACCGCGGATGGATATTATGAGTTCAAGGCATTTCGTACCCCGGATGGACATTATGAGTTCTTGGTGTTTCCCTTTGGATTAATGGGGTATTATCGCCGGTTTGTGAAACATTATGACATCCTTGCTCTCACAGCATTGCTAAAGAAAGATCAGTTTGTATGGAGCCTGGAGGCTCAAAATGCATTCACCATTTTGAAGGAGACGATGATGACAGCCCTGGTGCTGACCCTCTTGGATTTTTCAGCGACATTTACCTTGGAAGCAGACGCATCAAACACCAGTTTGGGAGCCATGTTTATGCAAAAAAAGGCCATTAGTTTATTTCAGTCATGCCTTGACGCCGAGGGAACAATTAAAACCAGATTACGAGCGGGAACTCATGGCTATAGTCTTGGCTATCCAGAAGTGGAAACATTATCTCATGGGCCGCAAATTTCAGGTACTCATGCACCAGAAGAGTTTAAAATTCCTCTTTGAGCAACACAAAGTGAATCTTGAGTATCAGAAATGATTACACAAACTGTTTGGCTTCGCTTTTGAGATTGTCTATATACCCGGAATAGAAAACAAGACCGTAGATGGGCTCTCAAGGATGCAATCAGACATCACACCTCCTCCCTTTTGGCAATGACAATTTCTGCAGTTTTACAGCTCCGTGATTTGTACAAGGAAATTGAAGCAGATGAGAGTATCCAACGCATAATGGATAAACTGCACTCGGGTATCAGCCGCCCTGGCTACAAGGTCATTGATGGCCGGTTTTGGTTCAAGAACCATCTCGTAATTCCACCAACATATCATTTTCTACCGTCATTCTTGAGGAGTATCACAATAGCAAACACAGTGGGTCATTCGGGGGGGGGGGGGGTGCTCAAGACACTCAAAAGGGTCTACCCACTTCAATTGGGTTTAATGCGATCTTGGTAGTAGTGGATCGTCTAAGCAAATACAACACTTTCTCAACCTGCGACACCCATTTACTGCCACAGAAGTTGCCCTGAAATTTACGTCCAAGATAGTTCGAGTTGGACTCCATGGTTTTCCTCAATCCATCGTGTCGGACAGGGATAGGATTTTCTTGAGTAACTTCTGGAAAGATACATTTTTCTTGGCAGGAACGAGATTGAAATACAGTACTACCTTCCATCCACAAACAGACGGCCAGGCAGAGCTTTTGAACCGATGTATCAAAACATATCTTCGATGTTTCGCCAGTACACAACCTCGAATTTGGCAGAACTTCCTTAGCTGGGCTGAATATCCTACAACTCTTCCTACCACTCGGCTTTGCAGACGACACCATTCTGGGTAATTCACGGCTGGGATCTACCACCTCTGGTCCGTTTTGAGCAGGGTAGCACAACCAACTTTGACCTGGAGACATCTCTGCGTGAACGTGACAGAGTGTTGGAGGAAATTCAGGTTGCGTTAGCTCAGGCTCAGGTAATAATGAAAAGGCAGGCGGATAAACATTGTAGGGATGTCACCTTTGAGATTAATGACATTGTGTACCTAAAATTTCAGCCTTATCGGCAGCAATCAGTGGTGAGGCGGCCATTTCCAAAGTTAGCAGAGCGTTACTAAGGTCCATACGAAGTACTCGAACGAATGGGGAAGGTAGCTTACCATTTACAACTGCTGGTAGATGGGAAAATCCACCCTATTTTTCATGTCTCACAACTGAAGCGTGTAACGGGGGATCCAACTCTAACTCAACCGCTGCCCAAGTCAATGCCGGACATGAACCTTACCTTTGCTGCACCAGCGGATGGGTTAGACACACGTTACAACGCAATGGGTCACCACGAGGTATTGATCTCGTGGCTGGTACTGCCACAACATGATAATACTTGGCACCTCGCCACAGACGTGATAAACAAATTTTCGGACTTCAAGCTTGGGGACAAACTTGTCAAAAGGGGGGAGATTTATAAACCTATAAGGGTTTATTACCACAGAAGACAGATCGAGTAAGAAGGAGGTACACACGAAACAGGGGAGGGATCTACAATCGGCGACGCAACAGAGTGAGGAGCAGAGGATCGAGGAGGAAGAAAATCACGTGAGAAGCATGTGAATCGAATAAGTGACAAATACTCTGAATGATTCAGAGGGTTTGTCATTAGGGAAGAGAGAGAAAACGATCATTTTTAAAAGAAACATTAGTATGTTTTTGTTTTATTCATGCTAGTACTGTTAGAAGGCAAGCCTGCGTTCTTGAGATCGATTGAGAGAGAGAAATTTCATAGTTGTATTTCTGGGTTTTGATTCTTGTAAACAATCGATATCTTTCTTGAATCAAGTATTATTCAGTTACAAATTAGATGTCTATTCATTGTTAATCAGAAGCATACGATCCAATATCGTATAAAAAAATAACTTTGTTACTAGCCGAAAGTTGGAAAAAAAAAAACAAGTGTACCATTAGCTTGCGTTTAAGCAGTGGGTTGGGGCTTAGATCTTGTACCCCTTCAAATATTCTTGGGCATGTTCTGTTGGTGTTGAACGTAAGGTTGAGAGCTCTTTAATCTGATCAAAATAATGTGATCATCAAACCAAGCAATAACCAAGGAAAAACGGAACTAGTCCACGAGTCTTGTTAGGCTCAGTTGAAAAGCAAGATCAAACTATCCATCCCAACGACCAATTGCAATACATTTAATCAGAGCACACCTCAAAGTGTAATCGAAATAGTTATTCAATGTCCAAATCGAGCGATCACCAGCTTATCCGATTTGGGCATACACACTTTAACTGGTGGTTTCCAACCAAACCAATAGAACTTAATCCATCAAACTACTTTTTATAGAATTTTGATTCATCATAGAATCAGGGAGAATTGGATTCATTTCAAAAAAAATTCAGACTTGGAAATTATTGATTTTACAAATCGATGGATTTGTTTCAAACCCAATTACGCGACTAGGCTAAAGATCGTGCTACACAGCCAATCTCAGTAACAATCTCCATCCATAACCATTTAGAGAATATTATTGGATTTATTATGATTCCAAGAAGCTCAAGATCAGAAGAAATTTCTATCGCATTCTCTAGATACTCCCAATTTTCCAAAATGGGTCGACATGGTTCTATACATCGAAAACTCTAGACCCGCTTGGTTATGTGCTTCCAGACTTATGTGTGGCGACCAGCAGAGATCATTAGGAGACCGATATACCATAAAATCATTCAGAATCTTTCAAGATACAAGAGCCAATACAAGAGATAAAAGATGCACTTAATGGACTGATTTGCACCATTCTACACCAAAAATAAAATCTGAATTTCATTGGGTTTGATCCAACACAAAAATATCCCACTCTCTCTTTCATTAAAGCTCTAGAAAAACCAATTGAATCCTAATGAATTGTGCAACAAAAAGCACACGAAAATAGCTTAAAGGGTAGTCAACACACCTAGAAATGAAGGGTCATTGGTGAATTTTATGCAAGTCAAGTCAAAAAGTCAATTCAACATATTTATATTCTCTTTTGACCACATTGTCGACAACTTCTACTATAAATATGTAGTCTCACTTTGTAAAAAATCATTCAAGAAACATTTCACAAATTAGTTTCTTCTTTTAAGAGAGTTTCTCACTTGTTTCTTGTGAACAATTCGATCTTTTGGTGTGTAATATCCAAAGATCATTTTGGTAAATCAAGAGGTTTTTCACCCCTCTTGTGTGACCATTCACTGTCCAATGATTGTAGTTGGGCTATAAGATAATCTCATGCATAGGGAGATACACCATTTTTTGGAGCTACATGCAACTCCTCTCTAAAGATTCCACCACCTAATTTGTTTATTTCGATTTAAGATAGTTCAGGCATTGGGAGCTACCGCCTTTGTTGGTGCTACATGAAATTAGACAAGTTTAGGAATATCCAAATTCATACTTAGAGTGTGATCTTGGTAAGCATACGATCCCAAATCATATCAGGTATTGGCCGGTCTCTTCATAGTTTCGCTGGAACTCATGGGAATAGGTCTTTCTGCCTTCTTGGTCGTACCTTAGTCTGTTTTACGGTCAATGGTCGGCCAAAGGTTCTTTGTGTGGTCGCTTGTTGAATCTATTCTAGGGGAAAGGTGTATGGACCATAATGCTCTTGGTGTGCTATTTGTGGATAAACCTTTGATCCGAGGTCATGGTTTAGGCTGAGTGGCTCCTTTAGCCTGTTCTTGGTCGCCTTTGTGTTTCTTGGGTCGGTTGGGCCAGCTCTTGGCGAGGCTTGGGTCGATGACCTCATCATACCCTCCCAACTCAAAAGGTTTTGTCGTCATAACTTTTTTCCCTACACATAGAGAATTTAAGTTAAAAACTTGATTTACTTGAGAGTTTATGACATTACTTCGGTTTATGACCTTTAAATAGTTTGGGTGTGGCCATTGTGCAACTGGTGGTTTCTCCTTAATTAGAAAGGAAGCAATCTCTTATGTCCATGGTAGTTGGTTGCTTTGTTTGGCCTCCAAAGGTGTTGAATTCACCATGATCTCCTCTTTGTTCCAAGCATAGGTTTTGTGTAGGAAGTGTCCATGATATCCTCTTTGTTCCTCCACTGATCTTCTGTTTGTTCCTCTTCTCCGTTTTTCTTGAATCATTGCGTACCTATACCTATTTCAACAACTTCCAGCAAAGAAAAGTCCATTAAACTAGTACTGAACATTTTAAATTTCAGATCACTTATTTCTTTAACACTTCTAAAATTTTCTTTTTCAGATTCCATTAGTTAGGTTGTTACTATGTTGGCAATGTATTAGCAAAGTGTTCTCTTTCTTAACATGTATAATATATGATTTCATCTATTTCCACATTGTTAGAGGACTTACCTTATTCATCCTTGCTTTAGCATCGAAGATTTGCAACAAATTTGATCCCGATAATTAGCAATGGACTACCGTCGAAGTTTCAACACATACGTAGTTTGACATAATTACGTCGTTAATATGGGGCAGAATATTTTGACGTTAAATCAATGCGAATTGGGCTAGATTTAACGTCCAATTAACTTCAATTGTGTGTTCCGTAGTTATTTTGTCTGCATCTTACAAAGATTTTGCATCGACCGTCGATCGTTGCAAACTAACATTGCATTTAACGTAGAATTTTTGGTTTCTGAACATGTGTTCATTGAGTTGCACCTACCATTTAGCGACAAATGTTTTCGTTGGAAGATCCTCAAAAACTTGATGCTAATTCATCGCAAATGGTTCTGATGTTAAGTTATCGCAAAATTTTAATGGTAGTCTGATGGTAGTTCTCTAGATACTCTTATAAATGCACACTTCTCTACTTAAAAACCCCTCACAAAATGTATTTCTCACAACAAAATTTATCATAAACTATTTCCATAATATCACGAGTTACAAATTTGGATGTACATATATAAAGATAGGGAAAGATCATTGCCAAAAGAATTGCAACGTATTGGAAATATTCATATCAAGCGATGTATTTTTTACTTTGGAAACCGGTAATATGTTATGTCGGAAGTGCATCAATAGAAAATTTAGTCTTATTGACACCATGTAAAAACATTTGTGAATATGAAGTTTAAACCACGTTATTTTGTTTGGTTGCAATATGGTGAGAGATGTAGTCAAATGAAGTTGTATGTATTAGTAATAATAATAGTTATGATGGTGTAATAGGTAATGCACATAATAAAGTTTATAATCAACAATATGAAAAATATGATAGCTTTCATGACATGGTTAGTGATGCATTTCATAAAACTGTTGGTGATCATATACAAGAACCTAACGTAGATGCAAGGGAATTATATAATATGCGAGATGCAGCAAATCAACCAATCTCCCATTGATATATAAAACGACAATCAGAATTATCATTAGCCAATAGAATGATGAACATTAAATTTGATTACAACTTGCATGAAATTTGCATGGATGATTGGGCTGACTTGATTAAAGATTATTTGCCATAGGATAATTTGTATGTTAAATCATACTATGAGATACAAAATTTGAATACTAATATTGATTTGCCAACTGAGATGATAGATTGACAATTTTATGATTTTTTGGGAAAAATGATAATAAACAGCATGAATGTAGATTATGCTAGAAACCACAATATAAGCCACAAGGTACTAGCTATAAAATAGTAGCAGCAAGGTAGTAGCCGAATATGTGCATTAGGAGTCTGTCATCTAGTTCTCGATTGAATTACTTCCGTACCTTTAGAAAAATTTATCCTCTCATTGGTACTAGATTTGCATTACACAGTTCATACCTTGGAAAACAACCATAATTCGCATACCACAACTTCAAATAACAATCATCTTTTTGGGTTGTATAGATTGAAGAGTGAGAAAGGTTCTTACCAAGTTTCAGATTCATTCGATCAGCTTCTCATTTTTTCTAGAACTGGTAAAATCTGTCATTTTTTAGTGTTCGACTTTGAGATAGATTTCTTGATCAATGCAACAAACAAGAAAGTAAAGAACACGGAAGATTTAACGAGTTCGGGGCAAACCACCACCTACATCTCGCCGGGAGGAATCCTGGAATCCAATAAGCCAATTAAACCTCAAACTCGAGGTTCGTCAATGATTAACAAGTAGTTTATCTCTCTCTCTCTCTCACTCGCAATTCTTCTATTTTTTTACCGATAACAGAGCTTACGATAAGAACAAGGAACATACGTACGTAGTATTTATACTACTTAAGCTACTAAGACCCTCTATTTCTCTTGGAGTCTTATCCTTACTTGTACATAAGTGATATTAGAACACACTCTTCAAATCTCCACCTTGTTCAATATCACCTTACTAATTCTGCTTAGCTTTATCCCCTCTCGGTCCATGAGAAAACTCCTCATGCTTCTCACATTCATGAATTAACCTTGAATGCTTCTCGATCTTCCTGGACAAGACATTTTATCCAGCTTCAAAACCTCCTGAGAATTAAACTCCTCAGCTCTGAGAATCGACCTCCTCAGCTTTGATTCCTTTTTACCAGAATCTTACTCCTCTGATACTCTGATCTCCTTCAGAGCATCTTGCATTTTACCTACTGGTACAACTTTAGTAAACACATCTGCCGGATTACATAAAGTTGAAATTTTTATAACTTGAATCTCCTTATCACTTATTAGATCTCTTATGAAGTGATACTTTACTGCCACATGCTTTGTCCTTTCATGGAAAATAGCATTCTTAGCTAGTGTGATGGCACTTTGCGAGTCGCTATAAATCTAGAACTGCTTCCTGCTTATACCCGAGTTCAGCCATTAGACCTTTGAGCCAAATTGCCTCCTTAGCAGCTTCAGTTAATGCTATATATTCAGCTTCGGTAGTGGACAATGCCACTACCTTCTGCAAGCCTGATTTCCAGCTAACCGTATTTCCCCTGACTGTCAACACATGTCCAGATATTGATCTCCTCCTATCTTGATCTCAAGCATAGTCAGAATCACAAAACCTTTTTACTGCAAACTCACTTCCTTTTCTAAAACACAACTTGATCTTCAAAGAACCACATATATATATATATATATATATATATCTCAGGATCCACTTCACAGCTAGCCAATGTTCCTTCAATGGCTTACTCATAAATCTGCATACTAACCCCACAGAGTATGCAATGTCTGGCCTAGTTCCTATCATTTAGTACATTAAACTCCCTACTGCACTCTGATAAGGAATACCACTCATCTGATTTACCTGATTCTGAAACTCTTCTTCAGTTGCTGCTCTTAATCTGAAATGAGCTCCCATAGGTGTTGAAACTGATTTTGCTTGATCCATTCCAAAATTTGGTAGTACCTTTCTTAGATAGCCTTCCTGAGATATAGACAGCTGACCCTTCTTTCTGTCTTAAAGAATTTCCATTCCTAAGATCTTCTTAGCTTCACCGAGATCTTTCATGTCGAATTTTGTCCCTAACAGCTTCTTTAACTTGTGTACTTGTCTTTTGTCTTTGGATGCTATGAGGATATCATCCACATAAAGCAGCAGGTAGACAAATTCTTGACTTGGTAACTTCTTGTAGTAGATGCAGATGTCAAAGTTGCTTCTTGAGGTAGCCATTTGATCTCATGAAGTCATTAAATCTCGTATTCCACTGTTTGGGAGATTGCTTTAAACCGTAGAGCGGTCTCTTCAGAAGGCACATCTTGTTTGGAATTGCCTGCTTATAAATCCCTCAGGCTGATCCATGAGGATTTTCTCATCAAGATGACCATGTAAGAAGGTTGTATTCACGTCCATCTGCTGCAATTCCATGTCATAATTCACTACCATTGACAATAAGAGACGAATACTTACGTGCTTAGCTACTGGGGAGAAAATTTCTTGGTAGTTTATGCCCTCCTTTTGGGAATATCCCTTGGCTACTATCCTGGCCTTGAATCTTGGTGATTCTACTCCACTTATTCCTGCTTTCCTTTTGAACACCCATTTGCATCCTATGGGTTTCTGATTCTGCTCTCTGTCAACTAGAATCCATGTTCTGTTCTTGATCAAAGACTCCATTTCTTCTTGCGTTGTTGCTATCCATTTGTCTCTGTCTGGATCCTTCAATGCTTCCTGATAATTTCTTGGTTTCAGACTTTCCCCATCTTCACTCATTAAGTAAGCGTATCCAACAACATTTTCTTCTTCGTCTTCCCATTCTTGATAGTTTTTGAATCTTTCTGGAACTTTTACCTGTCTTCTTTTCATGTCTCTGACCAGTTGGTAATCTTCGATTTCATTGCTAGTTTGAGTTGATTCATCTTCTGTCCTTTCTTTAGCTTCTTCTAAAATTTATGTCTCTATTTGATCATAACCGGTTGCTCCACCTTGAGCTTGTGTTGTGTATCCTATCCCTGCATCATCAAGACTAGACAGATTGTTAGTTAAAAAAAGATTTAAGAGGTTGTTTACTTACCTGTGTATTCGCCTTATCTTCTTTGGAAATCAGATCCTCTCTGAATAATACATTGCGACTAATGGTGCATCTTTCTTCTTCGATCAGCCACACCGCGTAGCCTTTTACACCATCTGGATAACCTGTAAACACTCCTTTCTTTGCCCTGGGATTGAGTTTGCCTTCATCTGAGTGCACGTATGTTATACACCCAAATCTTCGAAGTCTTGAGAGGTTTGGCTTAGCTGAATCCACATCTCTTCTGGTATCTTGAAATCTATTGTAGAAGCAGGTGTTCTATTGATTAGATATACTGTTGTAGCTGCTGCCTCTGTCCAGAATCTCTGCCCCAACCCACTCTCACTAAGCATGCTTCTTACTTTGTTCATGATGGTCCTATTAAGTCTTTCAGCAACACCATTCTGCTGAGGTGTATAAGTGCAGGTCTTATGCCTTATCATTCCCTCATCTTTGCATAATTTCTCAAATCTGGTGTTACAAAACTCTAACCCGTTGTCGGTTCTCAATCTCTTAACCTTTCTTTTAGACTGAATGTCTACCATCTTTTTCCATTCCAGGAATTTATCAAAGGCCTCATCCTTTGTCTTTAGGAAATAAATCCGGACCTTTCTAGACCAGTCATCAGTCAATGATAGAAAGTATTGACAGTGTCCTAGACTTAAGGGAACATTAGGAGACTCCTAGACATCGGAATGAACATAATCCAGCTTTTCTTTGGTAGTATGTTTACCTTTAGTGAAGCTCACTTTGTGTGTCTTCCCAATGACACAATCTTCACAAAACTCTAGATTTGAGACCTGATTACTGTCAATGCATCCTCTTTTTACTAACATATCCATACTTTTCTGCCCAACATGGCCTAACCTACTATGCCACAGTTTGGTATTGTCCTTAGATGCATTTTGACTTACGACATTAGACTCAACAGGACATCCTTTTGCTTCTCTGGCCTTTCCTTGAAGAATATACAGTGTGTCTTTTCCTTTTCTGGCTCCTTTCATAATAACTGTACAGCTTTTGATGATTTTCATCACTCCTTTCATCCCTTTAAACTCACACCCTTTATCTTCTAAAGTTCCTACATATACAAGATTTCTGCTTATCTCAGGCATAAATCTAACATCATGTAGAACAAAGGTTGTTCCATCCGGATTTTCAAACCTCACAGAACCTATTCCTTTGACTTCTGTTTGGGTGTTGTTTGCCATTCTAACTATTCTAGTGGGAGTTCTTTTGAAATTAATGAACATATCGTCTCTTGGTGTCATGTGGAATGAACACCCCGTGTCCATTACCCACTCTTCTCTGTCATTATCTGTACGTGACAGATTAACTTCAAAGGCAACGAGCCCAACAAGATCCTCAGCATCGTCTCTGGCCAGAGAAGACTCACTTCTCCCAGATGATTGACTTTTGTTCTTATTTTGTTCAAGCCATTTGTAGCACTGTTTCTTGAGATGTCCCTCCTTGACGCATATCCAACATACCCTCTTTCCATCTCTTGATTTAGACCGAGATTGACCCTCTTTCCATCTCTTGATTTAGACCAAGATTGACTCCCTTTCCCTTTTCCTTGGTAAGGTGTTCTCGTTTCTGTTCTCCCCCTGACATAATGTCCGTCTAAACTTACTCTGCTAGAAGGACTTTCCTTAAGTTCCTTTTCCTTTGACCTTGCTGAACTTGACACATCTTCTAACTTTATAGCTTCCCTACTGTATTTTAACATTTCTTTCAGTTGATCATACTTTGGGGACAGAGAGTTCAGCAAGAGGATTGCTTGAACTTCCTCTGGGATTTCAATACTTAGATGACTCAAGTCTCCTATCAACTTCAAGAATTCATCGATGTTTTCATCGATTGACTTGTGATCAACCATCTTATAACTATAGAGTTTCACCTGTGTGTGAACTCTATTAGGTAGGGATTTAGACATGTAGAGCCTTTCCAAGGTCTCCCATGTCTCAGCGGCTGTTATGCACCTCTCAATTTTCCTAAGAACGTGATCTCCTACATTCAATAGGATAATGTTCATGGCCTTTTCGCACCTTTCTGCTCTTGTGCGATCAAGCTCATCAGCTTTTGTTTCTTGTCCAGAATCTTGATCCTTACTCTCAAGAGATTCTGGACTCATTGTTTTCTTCACCAGAACATCTTTCAGTCCTAATACGCTTAGATGAGCATACATCCTTCTTTTCCAGAGTGAGAAATTTCCCGATCCATCGAACCTATCTACCTCATTCCTAGACCCGGACATGATTTCTACAGATAGTTCAATGCGATTGGGTAATTGAGAAAACTTACCTTTGCCAAGGATTCGTGTTCTTTAGCGCAGGCTCTGATACCAATTTGTTCGACTTGAAGATTGATTTCTTGATCAATGCAACAAACAAGAAAGTAAAGAACATGGAAGATTTAACGAGTTCAGGGCAAACCACCACCTACATCTCGCCGGAAGGAATCCTAGAATCCACTAAGCCAACGAAACCTCAAACTTGAGGTTCATCAATGATTTACAAGTAGTTTATCTCTCTCTCTCTCACTCACAATTCCTCTATTTCTTTACCGATAGCAGAGCTTACGATAAGAACAAGGAACATACGTAATATTTGTACTACTTAAGCTACTAAGACCCTCTATTTCTCTTAGAATCTTATCCTTACTTGTACATAAGTGATATTAGAACACACTCTTCATCTAGATTAAGACAAATTGATTCAGGCGAGAAGAAACAACCATAAACTTCACCATAGATCTCCGATCTTGACATTTAGGGCTTTCCACCGGTATGTTAATCATCACGAAGTTTCTCATCGTTCCTTAGGAAAACTCTCCAAAGTTTGATTGTAGTGGCTGTAACTAAACCCGTAGATCTTCCTTGTCATAAACCATGTTCTCTCCTCGCTCAAAATCTATTATATAGATTGAAAAAATGATGGGGACATCAGGTCGTATGGCAGGCCAGAAGACCACATTGGTCGACTAGGGAGCTTGCTCAAGACAGCCGGGCCATTTGGCACGTCTACCGGCCCAAGCGGTACCGCCGGGCCTTTGACCAGCCAGGCCGGAGCAACCAACATTGCGGGCGGAGAGGCCCAAACCTCCGGCCCAACTGGTGGCGACGTGGATGACACCGCCGGTCCAATTGGTGATGCCACTAGCTCCAGATCAACTTGGCCGGCTCAGATGACATTTCGGCCAGTACCTCGCACAGTCCAGCCGGTACAACTGATCCAACCAAGTGCACTACCATTTCAACATCTACACAAGTAGACTCAGACCATATAAGCTACAAGCTTCAAGACATGTATCTAGAGGAAGTCTCTACACTAGTGGTACCACCAAGAGCAATGACAAGGAGCAGATCAAGGGCACTCTTCCACAAATTCAGCTTGTGGGTCGACAAGCTCCTAGAGGATGATCGACAAAGGACATTGGGCCAAGAGTGTAAAGAAGAGTCCAAAAGATTCTCAACAAAGCAAGGGACTTCATAGACTTGGGCTTTAGTGGCAATAGAGGTCAGGGCCCAAAGATTCCTAACCCTACTCCAAGTCAAAAACTAGGAGCAAGGCGCGTGCATGTCACAAGGACGGCCACCTTCCATTTCTTGGCCGAGAGGTAAGAAAGGTAAGTTTTCAAATTAGATATTTGCCTCTTTCTGTTTTTCAGGGTAGGATTTAGATTATTTACATTTTTTTAGTCAAAGATATTTTAGGAATAAGTCTTTTTCGGTTATGCACTTTTGTAAGTTTTCCATTTGTGCACATTTGTAAGTTTTCCATTTCTTTTCTTGAGTCGACCCTAGAAGGTCAAGCTGTCGAGCATATTAATAAGGCTCCTTCCAGTATTGTAGTTTGACAACCTTTTTGATAATTAATAAAGATCGAATTTTCATTTTACAAGTTATTCTCTGAAAAGACTTGTGCGCTTAGAACCTAGGTTAGACCAGCCCTCCTAGCTCTAAGTTTGTGATTTATCACGAGGTTCATCACCCCTCGTGTGGTTCACTTCACCCTTCCATACAATACCAAACAGAAAACCCCCTATCCAGATGTTTAAGGTTGAGTTTCTCACCCAAACTTCTCCAAACAGCCCACGCGCGTATAACCTTGAATCGAGATTTGTATCATTTTGGTATCAGAGCTTAAAGCTCTTAAACCAGGTTATTTCTATCTTTTAATTAGTTTTTTTCTAGTTCTTGCATTATTTTAAGTCGCATTCAAGAAAAAATAAAAAAAAAATAACATCAAACTCCAAACCGAGTGCATCTAGCTTCTACGTGCATCACTAGGGCTTAGATTCATTCTTGCATTGCAAATTACGTTTTTTTCTTTTTGCTTAAATCATATTTCCATTATTATTAAGTAAATTAAAAGTAAAGAAAACGAAAATAGGAAAAACACCAAAAGAAGTCGACTAAAACAATTAGCACTAGTTGTTAGAAAGTTTCCATTTTTTTTCAAATCTTCCATTTTTTCGAATTTCCTTTTTTCCAGTTTTTCCTTTTTGTATTTTTTCGAATTCTTCTATATAAGGAACCCTCCTAATCGATTTTATGAGCAGAGTAACTTGTTCCTTTCTTTTGTAGTACGCAATGGCAGAAGAAAATAGAGATGCAACCGAGGCCAAGATGGTCATGTTCACCACCTTTCAAACACAACTCGCATCAATCGGCGAGAGGTTGGAGCGCGTGGAGAAGCCTGTGAGATTCCAGGCCATAAGGCACGTCAGGGCTAAGTAAGACCATGCTGAGGGTCCTGAGCACCCTAGGACACGGCAAGAACAGGAGGAGCCCCAGCCGGATGGAGATGAGGACGCACAGCCTCATGACTATCACCCTAGGCCGAGAGAACCTTCACGGCGACCAGAAGCAGAAGACGATGGCTTTGAGCCATATGGTCATCACCAGAGACTAAGAATACCTCCCAGACATCATGAGGATGGAGATGAATACACCTACAACCGGGTAACTCATTTTGATGTCAAATTAACACCTCCTACTTTTGCAGGAAAAGTATAGACCCTGAAGCCTATCTTGATTGGGAGAGGAGGATAGATCACATCTTCGATCACCACAACCAACCAGGCCCTAGGAGAGTCTCCATGGCAGTAGCACAACTCACGGACAATGCCCTCATCTGGTGGGATCGTGAGGTGTCTTACCGAAGGAGGAAAAGATTGAGGCCCGTAGAATCATGGATCGACATGAAAGACCTCATGAGACAAAGGTTTGTTCCACCTTATTTTCATAGAGATTTGCAACGATGTTTTCGTACTCTTAAGCAGGGCACCAGATCAATAGAGAAATACTATGAAGAGTTTGAGAGACTAATGAACAGGCTGGAGCTCAATGACGATGAGGAGGCTTTGATGGCACAATTCTTGGATGGAGTGCAAAAAAGAATCAGCCGCGAGGTGGAAAGGAAAATCTACAATGACTTCAAGGATTTGTTCCACCTATCTATCCATGCTGAGCAGCACATCAAGCATAAGAGCCAAGACATCCGCAGCAAGCCTAAGACGCCTTGGGCACCAAGCAATATCCCCAAGCCCGTAGACAAAGGCAAGAGCATAGAGATCGAGTCACAGTTCAAGAGCAAGCCTCATGAGCCAACCTGTGACCAGAGAGAGCCTAGTAAGTTCTCTAACCCTCAAAGATCATGTGACATCACTTGTTTCAAGTGTAGGGGTCGCGGACACATCTCAAGGGAGTGCCCAAACAACCGGGTCATGCTGATTACAGAAGTTGTAGAGTATGAATCCCAAGATGAAGAGGACTATAAACCAGAAGGAGAATATGGTGACATTGAGTACCCTGATGTGGGGGAAGTGTTGGTCACTAGACGCATTCTCAGTGCAATGGTGGATCCTTCACAGACCATCCAAAGAGAAAACATCTTCCACAGCCGTTGCACCATCAAGGGCAAGGTATGTAACCTCATCATAGATTGTGGTTCTTGCACTAACGTTGCTAGTGCGTACATGGTTGATAAGCTAGATCTAGAGAAGACAAGGCACCCTCGACCGTATAGACTGAGATGGCTCGATGACAAAATGGAGCCAAGATCCATGAGCAAGTCACTGTGCCATTCAGTATGGGCAATTACCAAGACCAGGTAGTGTGCGACGTGGTGCCAATGCAAGCTGGCCATCTTCTACTAGGAAGGTCATGGCAGTTTGACAAGGAGACCATGCATGATGGCCGAACCAATCTCTACACTTTTGTGCATGACAAGATAAAGGTCAGCCTAGCTCCTCTCACACCTGCCCAGGTACATGAGCTTCAACAACAAATGAGTAGGGAAAAAAGCTCATTAAATCTAAATCTCTCATTCAACCGAGTCATATCCGGAGAGCTTTAGCCTCGAAGGATTTAATGCTACTAATGGTTTTCAAAGAATTTTTGAATGTAGAGAAAGAACAGGTAGAGCTACCTCCTGAAGTAGCAGCTCTCCTCAACAAATTCCAGGATGTCTTTCCTGAGGAGATGCCAGCAGGCTTGCCTCCCCTACGTGGCATAGAGCACCATATCGACCTCGTGCCCGGAGCAGCCCTGCCTAACCGGCCAGCCTACCGGATGAGTCCAGAAGAGTCTAAAGAACTTGAGAAGCAAGTCAAGAAGCTCCTGGAGAAAGGCTATGTTCGAGAGAGCCTCAGTCCATGTGTTGTACAACTGCTGCTAGTGCCCAATAAGATGGGACTTGGCAAATGTGCGTGGACTGCCGAGCAATCAACAATATCACAGTCAAGTACCGGCATCCGATACCACAGCTGAATGACATGCTAGATGAGCTGAGTGCCTTGATATCCACCATGGAGGAAAAGGTCGTATGATTCGAGCACATCAAGGACCTATATAAGGATGATCTTGACTTTGCTGAGAGCTACAAGGAGTGTGGCATAGGGAGTCATGGCAAGTTTTACATCCATGATGGATTCTTGTTCCAAGAGAGAAGGTTGTGCATACCACAAGGATTATTACGAGAGCTTATCATCCGAGAAGCTCATGGAGGAGGACTCATGAGCCACTTTGGTGTCGACAAGACTCTAGCAGTGGTCAAGGAGCACTTCTACTAGCAACACATCAAAAGGTCAGTAGAAGCCCATTGTGCAAGGTGCATCACTTGCAAAAAGGCGAAGTCCCGAGTGCACCCTCACGGGTTGTATCTCCCACTGCCCATACC
>JAEVFF010000859.1:0-21629 GCA_018901945.1 Pugionium dolabratum
GCTACTTCATGAGGTAGCTCTACCTGTCCCTGTTCTATACTCAACACTTCCTTGAAAACCATTAGTAACATTAAGTCCTTCGAGGCTAAAGCTCTCCGACATGACTAGGTTGAATAAGAAAGTTAGACTTGACAAGTTTCTTTTCCTTACTCATTTGGAGTTGTAGCTCATGTACTTGGGCAGGTGTAAGAGGAGCTAGGCTGACCTTGCTCTTGTCATGCACGAAGGTGTATAGATTGGTTCGGCCATCATGCCTGGTCTCTTTGTCAAACTGCCATGGTCTACCTAGTAGAAGATGGCCAGCTTGCATGGGCACCACGTCGCACACGACTTGATCCTGGTACTTGCCCACACTGAATGGCACAGTGACTTGCTCATGAATCTTGAGCTCCACTTTGTCATCAAGCCATCTCAGTCTATATGGTCGAGGATGCCGTGTCCTTTCTAGACCTAGCTTTTCAACCATATACGCACTAGCAACGTTAGTGCAAGAACCACCATCTATGATGAGGTTACATACCTTTCCCTTGATGGTGCAACGGCTGTGGAAGATGTTTTCCCTTTGGATGGTCTCTGAAGGATCCACCATTGCACTGAGGATACGTCTAGTGACCAGCACTTCCCCCACATCAGGGTACTCAATGTCACCATATTCTCCTTCTGGCTCATAGTCCTCTTCATCTTGGAACTCATATTCTCCTGCCTCCGTAATCAGCATGACTCGGTTGTTTGGGCACTCCCTTGAGATGTGTCCACGTCCCCTGCACTTTAAACAAGTTATGTCACGTGATCTTTGAGGGTTAGAAGACTTACCAGGCTCTCTCTGGTCACGGGTGGGTTCAGGAGGCTTGCTCTTGAACCTTGACTCGATCTCTATGCTTTTGCCTTTGTCTACAGGCTTTGGCATGTTGCTTGGTGCCCAAGGTATCTTAGGCTTGCTGCGGATGTCTTGGCTCTTACGTTTGATGTGCTGCTCAGCTTGCACAGATAGGTGGAACAAGTCTTTGAAGTCATTGTAGATTTTCCTTTCCACCTTGCAGCTGATCCTTTCTTGGAGTCCATCCAAGAATTGTGCCATCAATGCTTCTTCATCATCATTGAGCTCCAATCTGTTCCTTAGCTTCTCGAACTCTTCATAGTATTCTTCTACTGATCTGGTACCCTGCTTAAGAGTACGAAAACGACGTTGCAATTCTCTATGAAAGTAAGGTGGAACAAACCTTTGTCGCATGAGGTCTTTCATGTCGACCCATGAGTCTATGGGCCTCATTCTCTTCCTCCTTCTGTCAGATAGCTCACGATCCCACCAGATGAGGGCATTGTCCGTGAGTTGTGCTACTGCCATTGAGACTCTCCTAGGTCCTGGTTGGTTGTAGTTATCAAAGATATGATCCATTCTCCTCTCCCAATCTAGGTAAGCCTCGGGGTCTACTTTTCCTGCAAAACTTGGAGGAGTTAGCTTAACATCAGGATGAGTTACCCGGTTATAGGCGTGTTCATCTCCATCCTTATGATGTCTAGGAGGCATTCTTGGTCTCTGGTGAAGACCATATGGTTCAAAGCCATCATCTTCTACCTCTGGTTGCCGTGGAGGTCCTCTCGGCCTATGGTGATAGTTATGAGGTTGTGTGTCCTCATCTCCATCTGGCTGGGGTTCCTCCTGTTTGTGTCGTGTCCTAAGGTGCTCAGGACCCTAAGGACAGTCTTGCTCAGCCCTCACGTGCCTTATGGCCTGGAATCTCACCGGTCTTTCCACGCGCTCCAACCTCTCGCCTATGGATGCGAGTTGTGTTTGGAGTGTGGTGAACATGGCCATCATGGCTTCGGCTGCTTCTCTATTCTCTTCTCCCATGGTGTACTACAAAGAAAGAAGACAAGTTAGGATGCTCCTAAATTGTTAAGAGGGTTTTCTTTTTATAAGGGGTTTGAAAAAATGCAAAAAGGAAAAATCCTAAGGAAAGGAAATTCGAATAAAAGGCAAAAAGGAAACTTCCTAGACAACTTGTGCTAGCTGTCCAATTCGAAATCTTTGGGTATTTTCCTATTTTCTTTTCTTTTCTTTTTGTTTTCTTTTTAATTTAACTTAAAATTAATGGAAATATGAATTAAACAAAAAAGGAAAACGTGAATGGCAATGCAAAAGTGAATCTAAACCCTAGTGATACACGTAGGAGACTAGATGCCCTCGGTTTGGAGTTTGATGTTGTTTTTTTTATTTTTCTTGAATGCGAGTTAAACTAATGCAAGAACTAAAAACAAAACAAGCAAAAGGATAGAAACAACCTGGTTTAGGAGCTTTAAGCTCTGATACCAAAAATGATACAAGCCTTGATTCAAGGATGTATGCGCGTGGGCTGTTTGTAGAAGATTAGGTGAGAAACTCAACCTTAGGCTTCTTGATAGGGGTTTTCTGGTTGGTAAACGATGGAAGGGTGAAGTGAACCACACGAGGGGTGATGAACCTCGTGATAAATCACAAACTTAGAGCTAGGAGGGCTGGTCTCAAATAGGTTCTAAGCGCACAAGATTCTTAGAGAGAAAACTTGTTGGAAGAAAGTTCTACTTTATTAATATCAAAAAGGTTGTCGAACTACAATACTGGAAGGAGCCTTATTAATATGCTCGACAGCTTGACCTTCTAGGGTCGACTCAAATAAAGAAAAGGAAAGTTTACAAAAGTGCACAAATGGAAAAGATACAAAAGTGTATAACCGAAAAAGGACATATTCCTAAAATGTTCTTGACTCAAAAATTTAAAGAATCTAGATCCTACCCTGCAAAACAGAAAGAGGCATATACTCAAATTGAAACTTACCTTAACTTAACTCACGGCCAAGAAATGGAAGTCTTCGACTTGGAGTAGGGTTAAGAATCTTTGGGCCCTGACCTCTCTTGCCACTAAAGCCCAAGTCTCTGATGTCCCTTGTGTTGTTGAGAAGCCTTTGGACTCTTCCTTGCACTTCTGGCCCATTGTCCTTAGTCGATCTTCCTCTAGGAGCTTTCGACCCATAAGCTGAATTTGTGGAAGAGTGCCCTTGATCTGCTTCTTGTCATTGCTCCTTGAGGTACCACTGGTGTAGAGACTTCCTCTAGGTGCATTTCCTGGAGCTGGTAGCTCATCTAGTCCGATGCTTCTTGTGTAGAAGTGGAAATGCGCGTGTACTCGGCTGGATCGGCTGTACCGGCTGGACTGTGGAGGTACTGGCCGGAATGCCTTTAGGACCGGCCAAGTTGATCCCGGAGTTGGTGGCATCACCAAGGGGACCGGCGGTGTCATCCACGTCGCCACCTAGTGTGCCGGAAGCTTGGGCCTCTCTGCCGGCAATGCTGACCGGTCTGGTCCTATTGGTCGAGGGTCCGGCGGTACTGCTTGATCCGGCAGACGTGCCAGATGGTCCGGCTGTCTCGGGCAAGCTTCCTGGTCGGCCAGTCTGGTCTCCTGGCTCGATGTACGACCTGGTGTCCTCATCACTTAGGCATCATCTCTCGTTGGCTAAATTGCGATAAGCATGTTCCGGCCTACCTACACATTTTGTCTACACTTATCAGGAGCAAAACATCATCGATCTTGACGTTTATTAGCTACTTCAGTCCCTAGCATTAAGCACATCCTAAACATCATAGATTTATCATCTAATCTATGCAAACAACCCTAAGTCAATATCAGATTCCCCTAATTGATCTTGTCCACGATCCATACAAAAAACTACTCAAAATATTCAAATAAACAACAAACACAATGAAATAGAAGAAATGAAACACAAGAGAAGAGATAGGATAAATGAATTCTTCACTAGAAACCAAGAGTACAAGAACAAGAATTGAAAGCAAAATCTCCTCTAAAAAATTGGCCACAATAAGAAACTGAACAAAACTTAAGATAAATGTGTTTTAGAAGGGTTTATATAGTGTCTCTAACAAATATGTTTAATCTCGGGGGCGAACCGGTTAACTTAAAATAGTTTAGAAGAGTTTGGACTCGGGTTAGCCCGAGATCGGCCAGATGAGATTTGCCTGATTGCCAATCTCTGAATGGGAAGAGAGTTGGCTCGGGTTGACTAAGATTGGCATGATGGCCGATCTCCTGACGGGTAGAGAGTTAGCTTAGGTTTGCCTGAGATCGGCCAGCTGAGATCAACCTGATGGCCGATCGCTTGATGGGCAGAGAGTTGGCTCGAGTTGGCCAGAGATCGGCAATCTAAGATGGGCCTGATGGCCGATCTTCTGGCTTCCAGGAGACTCCTTGGCCAGTTCTTCGTTGCTTGATTCCATCTAACTTCTCGTTTTACCTAAAAATATCGAGAAGGTATACAACATGCAAAACGCATGCTTTAACCTATAGAATGCATTGTCAAATGCAAAGGATGGATAAAATGCCTAGAATGCTAATGAAGACAAGGAAAAAGTGATTAAATGCAGGGGGAAACAATGAAAAAACCATGATTATCAGTTATGCTCCGTGGTGTTCCATTTTTGAAATACTTCTCAGCTTATTCAAACGCTCTCTCTTAGCTCTTGTTGCTTCTCTCTCTAATTGTGGTACGTCGAATTCACTCAGGTGCAGGTCTATTTGCCCTTTGGTTCTCGTGTTCATACACCTACAAGACCGAAGAAATTACAATTAGAATCAATAAAAATAAATAAATAAATAAATCTTAAGTGAATCAAAATACTAATGGCTATTGCTAACTTCTACGACAATAGTGCTAAAAACTTGATGGGTTTAAAGTTTAGTCCCTATACGACTCCAAGTGTAGAGTAACCGAAGTACTAATTGGATATCAAATCCATAGGAAAGATAGAACAACGCACTAAGAACAACGCACTAGAACAACTCAAGGTAATGTTCCATTGACTAACGATGCTATATGTTTGATTAAATAAATTCCTAAGACATAGAACACTTTTGACTTGGCCAATCCACTCATGTGGCAGTAGCCCATTTATTAGCCTAACGATTAATATTCAAGTCTTGTGAACAGTAACTTATTGACTAGCAATCCTTATGTTAAGGTCTATCTTAGTCTACCAGTCACCTTAAACATCAACTTTTGTTGGCTAAGATGTGATAGGTAGGATTAGGCTTTACCTACACATTCTGTCTATAGCTCTCGGAAGCAAAATATCATAAGTCTAGAGATTCATTAGCTACTTCAATCCTAACATAAACCATATTTTAATCATAAGGAATTTGTTATCTAATCTACCTAAAAATCATTAATCAATATCTTATTCCATTAATCTACCTTATCCACAATCTATAAAGTAAACTACTCACACATAATCATAGCAATGACCAAAACAATGAAATAGGCAATAGAAAACATAAATAAAAGATAGAGTTAGAAATTGATGAAAAGTTGCAAGAACAAAAATCTCCCAAGTTGCATGTCTAAAAATCGGCCAAGAGAAAAGAAGATAGGTCATTTGTGACCTATAAGGGTTTATATAGTTTCCCTCAAACAACTAGGTTTCACCTAAGACAAACTAGGTTAAGCCAAAAATAATATAACGATTAACTAACTCAATGAATGAAACATATGGACCATGGGTAAGGCATTCGACTCGTGGTAATGTTCCATTGACTAACGATGTTACATGTTTGATTAAATAAATTCCTAACACATAGAACACTTTTTACTAGGCCAATCCACTCACGTGGCAGTAGCCCATTTATTAGCCTAACGATTAATATTCAAGTCTTGTGAACAGTAACTTATTGACTAGCAATCCTTATGTTAAGGTCTATCTTAGTCTACCAGTAACCTTAAACATCAACTTTTGTTGGCTAAGATGTGATAGGCAGGATTAGGCTTTACCTACACATTCTGTCTATAGCTCTCGGAAGCAAAATATCATAAGTTTAGAGATTGATTAGCTACTTCAATCCTACCATAAACCATATTTTAATCATAAGGAATTTGTTATCTAATCTACCTAAAAATCATTAATCAATATCTTATTCCATTAATCTACCTTATCCACAATCTATAAAGTAAACTACTCACACATAATCATAGCAATGACCAAAACAATGAAATAGGCAATAGAAAACATAAATAAAAGATAGAGTTAGAAATTGATGAAAAGTTGCAAGAACAAAAATCTCCCAAGTTGCAAGTCTAAAATCGGCCAAGAGAAAAGAAGATAGGTCATTTGTGACCTATAAGGGTTTATATAGTTTCCCTCAAACAACTAGGTTTCACCTAAGACAAACTAGGTTAAGTCAAAAATAATATAACGATTAACTAACTCAATGAATGAAACATATGGACCATGGGTAAGGCATTCGACTCGGGGTAATGTTCCATTGACTAACGATGTTACATGTTTGATTAAATAAATTCCTAACACATAGAACACTTTTTACTAGGCCAATCCACTCACGTGGCAGTAGCCCATTTATTAGCCTAAAGATTAGTATTCAAGTCTTGTGAACTGTACTTTATTTACTAGCAATCCTTATGTTCAAGTCTATCTTAGTCTACCAGTCACCTTAAACATCAAATTTCATTGGCTAAGATGTGATAGGCAGGATTAGGCTTTACCTACACATTCTGTCTATAGCTCTCGGAAGCAAAATATCATAAGTTTAGAGATTGATTAGCTACTTCAATCCTACCATAAACCATATTTTAATCATAAGGAATTTGTTATCTAATCTACCTAAAAATCATTAATCAATATCTTATTCCATTAATCTACCTTATCCACAATCTATAAAGTAAACTACTCACACATAATCATAGCAATGACCAAAAAATGAAATTGGCAATAGAAAACATAAATAAAAGATAGAGTTAGAAATTGATGAAAAGTTGCAAGAACAAAAATCTCCCAAGTTGCAAGTCTAAAAATCGGCCAAGAGAAAAGAAGATAGGTCATTTGTGACCTATAATGGTTTTTATATTTTCCCTGAAACAACTAGGTTTAACCTAAGACAAACTAGGTTAGGCCAAAAATAATAACAAACTGGCCGTGAATGGCCAGTGTGATCGATTGTTGGGCCGATTGAAGGGCAGGTATGCAAGCGGCTAGCTTAGCATATGAGAGATCGGCCTGGACGATCGGCCAACTCGCCGATCGCTGGGCAGGCTTGTGTGCAATCAGTTGGTGTGATGGGTTAATGGGTAGATCGCTGGATAACAGCAATGGACAGGCTGGGCTTCGCGTGGGAATGGTCGGGGCGATCGGCCAACCGGGCGTTCGCGTGGGAATGGTCGGGGCGATCGGCCAACTGGGCGTTCGCGTGTGCTCCAGAGAATCTAGCTCTCTCATATTGTCTATCTCCTTCTCCAACCTTTGGTTGCATATGGCCATGCTTCAAACTCTCCTTTTTACACGCTGCACTCGAAAACACTCGAGAAAAACATGCAAAGATGAAAAATGCATGCCTTAAACTATATAATGCAGTGCTATATGAGAATAAATGTGAAAAATGGTGGATAAATGACCTAAAATGCAAATGAAGACTAGAAAAATAGTGGTGAAATTCAGGGCAAAACAATGCAAAAACACATAACTATCAGTGATGTTAGGAGATGAATCGAAGATGGAAGTAAAAGGTAAAATATCATCAATTTATTTCAAATGTTTACTATATGCCAAGTATGAAGACAAACATCTTGAGTTTTGGAAAACTCTTAGTGAAAGATTATGATATTCAATTAAAAGATAATAACTTTTCTTTAAGAGATTGTGCTAGTAATCTCATCACCGAGGTGCCAATATCAAGCAATAGAATGTTTGTCATTAACATTCAAAATGATATCGCACAATGTCTCAAGATGGTTATAAGGAAGAATCTTTGCTTTGACATCTTTGATTCTGAGATCTCAATTTTGGAGGACTGGACGTACTTTCCAAGAAATAAATGGTGAGAGCATTGCCTTGCATCAACCCTCCAAATCAAATTTGTGAAGGGTGTCTACTTGAAAAACAATTCAAATTGAGCTTTCCGAAGGAATCAAACAGTACAAGAGCTTGGAAGCCACTATAACGTATACACACAGATGTTTGTGGTCCGATCAAGTGTTCACTCGGTAAAAATAACTATTTTCTTCTCTTTATTGATGATGTTTCAAAAACATGGGTTTATTTTTTGAAGGAAAATCAGATGTGTCTGAAAACTTCAAAGAGTACAAAACTCATGTTGAAAAGGAAAGTGGTCTTGTGGTCAAAGCCATGAGATCCGATCGTGAATGAGAGTTCACTTCCAAAGAATTTCAGAAGAGGGGTTCATAGATAATTAGCGGTGCCAAGATTCTCTCAACAAAATGGAGTAGTGGAAAGTAAGAATAGAACGATTCTTGAGATGGCGAGGAGCATGCTAAAAGTAAAAGAGATTACCACATGAGCTATGGGCAGAAGTGGTTGCATGTGCGGTTTATCTAGCGAAGCGATCTTTAGTGTAAAGCATCTCAGGAAAAACACCAGAAGGAGCTTGGAGTGGAAGGAATCCTAGTGTTTCTCATGTAAGAGTTTTTGGAATCATTTCTCATGCTCATGTAGTAGACAAAAAACAGAGCAAACTAAATGATAAAAGTGAGAAGTACATCTTCATTGGTTATGACAACAATACCAAAAACTGAAAGCTCTACAGTCTAGATACAAAGAAGCCAATGGAATCTTCATTACTCAAGAAGCTTATGCTATAGAAGTGCTTAAGAAGTTTAAGATAGATGAATGACTCGAACCCCGTAAGTACGCCAATGTAATGTGGAGTTAAGTTGTCAAATTATGAAAAAGGATAGATGGTTGATCCAACACTATTTAAAATCTTGGTTGGAATCTTACGTTACTTAACAACAACTCACCTCAAATTGGAGTTGACATTTTATATGCAATTGGAGTTGTGAATCGATACATGGAGCATCCAACAACAACTCACTTCAAGGCAACTAAGAGAATTTTCTGTTATATCAAAGCTACAATCAATTTTGGCTTGTAATACTGTGTTGCTAATTATTACAAACTCGTTGGATTTAGCGATAACGATTGGAGCAGAGACGTGGATGACAAAAAAATACAAGTGATTTGTGTTCTACATTGGACATACATCATTCACATGGATAGCAAAGAAGCAACTGATTGTCACTCTTTCCACCTGTGAAGCGAAGTACGTACCTGCTACTTCATGTGTTTAACATGTATTTTTGGCTATGAAACTTGTTAAAGGAGTTGAGCTTACCACAAGAGGAACCAAAAAAGTTCTTCATGGACAACAAGTCAACAATAACATTGGCGAAGAAGCTAGTATTCCATGATCGAAATAAGCACATTGACACACGGTATGACTATATTAGAGACTGTGTAACCAAGAAGGATGTACAATTGGAGTATGTGTAAATAAATGATTATGTAGTTGATATTTTCACCAAACCACTCAAATGTGAATACGAGTTTGGTTGGAGTAACAAAATTAATTTTAAGAGAGTGTTGAAAATCAAACATAATTTTGGGTCAAGTTTAATTATGAGATCCAAATATTATTTGGACTAAATCTAAATTTGATCCAAATTCTAAAATATATCTACAATCATCTCACACCTCTTTAGAAAGAAATATCAAGATAATTGTAATAAATAATATAGATATTATGAAAGAAATGCCTAGATTTATGATTAAAATATTTAGATACTTTGTAATTTGAAGATTATAAATACCTTCATGCTCTTTCATTTGTAGTCAAATTGTTTCAAGAAAAACAAGTTTCTCTAAAAAATAATTTTTTTTTCTTCTTTCTAAAATTTCTAGTTTTTCAAAGTTTCTTATACACTTTCTTCACCACAACTAAATTATTTCCTTCCAACAAAATATACTACCAAAACAGAAAAAACAAAAGAAGAAAATACCAATGAAGACGAGACGATATAAAAGGGGAATAAAAGACAAATACAAAAAAGGATATTATGATTTTCTTTTATTTTCGTTTTACAAATATCCTAATATTTTGGATTTGAATCAATACAATCTAAATGCTGATTTTTTTATATTTTTTGGTGTTTGAGTGGTCAAAGAATACCCTCTAAAAATTAAATTATTGGTTAAATTTTAATAAAATTTAAAATTTTTGAATATTTTGGTATTTCGAACACTTTCATCTAATACTAACCAATGTATTTAGATTTATAATTTTATTTTTTTGAATATTTTAGTTATCCATTTGATGTTTGGTTTTGATTAGGTTTCCATTTTTAAAATATAAAAAAGTTTAGGATCTATTTGGATATTTTATCGATTTTTTTTTGTTCTGACATCTTTTACTATATGGTTTCTGTTTGGAGTTTTACCCATATCTAAAAACAGTAATATGTTTTTGTTATTTGGTTGATACAAATTCCATTTGTGATATTAGTTTTAAATCTCATGTAATTTTAAATGTTATTATGTTAAATAGCAACTGAAACAAACAGTTACAATCTGATTAAATTCGTATTCACTAGGATATTAAAATGAGTTTTAAATTACTAGATTTTTAATAAACTTTTATAATAAGTAAATCTCCACTTACATCTATTTATCATATTTAAGTTGAATAGGTTTAAATAACATCTAATTAAAATCCATTTATTAAAAGAATTGTTTTTAAAAAAATCAATATCCTATTAAATCTATTTATGTTAAATCAAAAGTGATTTAAAAATATATTTAATAATAATTTAGTAATCAATTATATTTTTTTGCATAAAATAAAAATTACGTTTGACAAAAAATGGAAAATTCAGAATGTTTCTCTTCGCCTTGCTAATTGATGGTGTCACACTAACTTTATCCCGAACAACTTCATCCATTTGATTATGCAATATATCAATGATCAAATTATTCAGTTTTGCATTTGCTTCTTCATTATCCATATTTGGAGATATATTATATATATTTCTGATTGTAAATATATCAAATTTACATCTTTGACAATAATTTTTATTTTCTTCATCTTGCTAATTGGTAGTCACACCAACTTCATACCAAACACCTTCATCCCATTCATCATGCAAGATATTAATGATCAAGTTGTTCAATTATGCATCAACTTCTTCGTTATCCCACTTTGGATAAATATTTTCTTTTGATTGTAAAATTAAATGTCTCATCCGTATCTAATTTTTGAAACAATCAGTTTACAATATCAAAAGTTAAAGAGAATCATTAAATACTTTTTTACCTCATTATGAGCTTTTTTCTCCAACATGAACTGTTCCTTTTTTCTCCAACATGAACTGTTCAAAATCAAATTTTTTACTGGATCCATCTCAACAAAGAATAGTTATTTCGCTTCATTCCTTCCGATTTCCATATAGGATTCCCAATTCAGAAACTGATTCGGACGCCCAAATGATTATTCACAGCCATGCAATGTATACATCTTCCTTGCATCAAATACTAACATACTAACCGACTCCAACAAACTTGCGAAATCCACACAGCCTTATTGATAACTTTGAAGCCTCTCTGCAACAAGAACTCTTTTAACAGGAGTCAAAAGCATTTTACTGGTAGGAAAAATGTCATAAATTCCAACATACAAAATAACAAAATATCCTATACTTTTTCTTTTCTCAAAACTCCAATTCTTGTCATTTTTCAATAACTGTTGACATGTTTAAGGTTAGTTTCAATACTAAAAATATTAAAATTTTTATCAAAACTCTTTATGTTCAATATCTCAATCGTCTGAGACAAATTGATCACAATATAAACATGTGATATGTGCAAATCCATATAGAAAGAACCTAACAGGACGGCCATTTATCAAATACTACATCTCATGCTTTCATTTCATTGCCATTTGATGCATTAAAAAGTAGTGGATAATTTTTGAAGACCAAATGTATTGTTTGATTGAGCTTGATAATAACCCCAATTGTTGAATTCTTCAAGAAACTTTACACATCATTTCGAACAGCTTTTTATATCATTTGTAAATTGGACAAATATTAGTTTTGGTCATGATGCGGTTTTTACATGAGTGTTTTACCTTTTAAATAAAGACACAAATAGTATTTTTTGTTTCTTTTTCTTTGAAATCATATCTAACAAAAATATTGAAAAATGATATTTAAAAATTACAAAGCATCATAAATATTCAATAAACACATCACAATAGTCAAATAAATCTATCATTATTAGCTAATAAATCTACCATCATTAGTCAAAAAAAATATGTCATCACATTCAAATAAATATGTCATCATTAGATAATAATTTTGCCACTATATTCAAATAAATTTGCGTTATTAGTATATAAATCTGCCACTAAAATAAAATAAATATGTCATCATTAGTAAATAAATATGTCATTAGAATCAAATAAATGTATCATCATTAGTAAATAAATTTATCACTAGACATATAAATCTATCATTATTAATAAATAAATTAATCATTTTAATTGGGAGGAGGATGTGAACTATTGGTTGCATTACCTATAAGTCTATCCCAGATGTGTGGAGTTAAACTCTACATTCTATTGTATGAGGGTGTTAAATTTTCGTATGAAAATGATCGACTATTGGGTCGCCCCGTTGTGGCCCAATGATAAAAAAATCTTTCATTTTAATTTTAAAGTCAAATAAATATGCCACCATAGTAAATCACATCAAACTCAAATAGTATAAATCTGTCATCATATTTAAATAAATATGTCATCATATTCAAATAATCATGCTATCACATTCCAATAAATATGTCATCATCATTAATAAATTTACCATCAACGCTCAATAACTTTGTCATCATTATCAATTAAATATAATATCAAAATTAAGTAAATTTGTGATCAAAGACAAATAAATCTACTATGAAATTGCATACTTTCAAATAAGTTTTCTACTATCATAGTTTATCCAAATAAATATGTATACATTTCACGTCAACAAACATATACGCATCAAAATTCAAAATATTGTACTTGAATCTAAAAAATGAAATCTTACCGGATTTCGTATCGAAATCTTGATTTTTCACAAAATCCATATCAGTATTCCAAAACAAATAACGTTTCGACTTTTTCTACTTCGCTAGTTTTGCCTTTGCATGTTGGAAAACAAACGTTCACCGAATAGCCTAACCTTTACAAGAGATGTTGCCATAGAGTGAGACGGCAATGGGGGATGAGACAAGAGATATTGTCGATGGGTTGAGACGATGGCAAAACAGGGAAGAGGAAGTTGCGATGGATAAAACGATGAAAAAGGCAAAAGAAACAAGCGAAAGAAGACCACGAGAAAGGAAGAAACTGAAAGCCAAAAATGAGGATGAAGAAAATTGTTGATAGTTTATGGTTTGTGACAAAATGGGTTTGGTTATTAAAATTTTTTGGTATTGAAAAGGTACGACAAGGAAAACTGTTCTTTGTTATTTTTAAATGCTTTCGTTTAAAACAATCACATAATTGTAAATAACAAGTATTTGATTGGTTTACATGATTTTTGACAAATAAAACGTGAATTATTTTAATAAATAATATTGTAAGGATGTTATTTCAGTTATTACAGAATAAATCTGTTATTATTGGTCATTTTTCTTATAATTACGGAACATATTTGTTGGCTTCCTAAGCACTCAACTGCACAAGATTTTCAATGTTCTTTTTTATCTTGGTTCGTTTCATTTAGTCCTGTCATAAGTAGTTATTACCTAGCGGTCTCGCCTTGTTTGACTCGATGCAGGATGGGTATGGGTTGTAAAAAGTTAATTAGTTTAAAAACAGAATGGATGCGGATTGAACCTAATATATAGCGGGGCGGGTGCGAGCCGAACTTAATATAACGGGGTGGATGCGGGTTGAATCTAATATATAGTGGGGTAGATGCGGGTTGAACTTAATATATAACAGAACAAATGCGGATTACTACTTTTTGGTTAACGGGTTTGATGGGTATCCACAAATTTTGGTTATTTCGTTGATGTTCTCAAATATTTGAATAGACCCAAATACCCAATACCCTAGTCTCTAACAAAACGACTCTACCTAAGTAACCTAAACCCTAATCTAACTATATCAGGAGTCATCTTCTACAGGTGTCCTTTCCGGCAACCTCCAGCATCTTTCCAACCTCAAGGTGAGGGACTCTCTCTCTATCTCTCGATTTCCCTCTCTCGATCTCTGATGAGGACATCAGGTCGTACATCCAGCCAGGAGACCAGACTGGCTGACCAGGAAGCTTGCCCGAGACAGCAGGACCATCTGGCGCGCCTGCCGGACCAGACAGTACCGCCGGACCCTCGACCTATAGGACCAGACCGGTCAACATCGCCGGCGGAGAGGCCCAAGCTTCCGGCACACTTGGTGGGGACGTGAATGACACCGCCGGTCCCCCTGATGACACCGCCGACTCCGGGATCAACTTGGCCGGTCCTGAAGTCATTCCGGCCAGTACCGCGCACAATCCAGCCGGTACAGGCCATCCAGCCGAGTACACGCACACTTCCACTTCTACACAAGAGGACTCGGACCAAATGAGCTACCAGCTCCAGGACATGCACTTAGAGGAAGTATCTACACCAGTGGTACCTCCAGGAGCAATGACAAGAAGCAGATCAAGAGCACTCTTCCACAAATTCAGCTTATGGGTCGACAAGCTTCTAGAGGAAGAGCAGCTAAGGACAATGGGCCAGAAGAGCAAATTAGAGTCCAAAGGCTTCTCAACAACACAAGGAACATCAGAGACTTGGGCTTTAGTGGCAAGAGAGGTCAGGGCCCAAAGATATTTAACCCTACTCCAAGTCGAAGACTAGGAGCAAGGCGCGTGCATGCCACAAGGACGGCCACCTTCCATTTCTTGGCCGTGAGGTGAGTTAAGGTAAGTTTACATTCGAATATATGCCTCTTTCTGTTTTGCAGGGTAGGATCTAGTTGCTTTACATTTTTGAGTCAAGAACATTTTAGGAATAGGTCCTTTTTCGGTTATACACTTTTGTATTTTTTCCTTTTGTGCACTTTTGTAAACTTTCCTTTTTCTTATTTGAGTCGACCCTAGTAGGTCAAGCTGTCGAGCATATTAATAAGGCTCCTTCCAGCATTGTAGTTCGACAACCTTTTTGATTATTAATAAAGTAGAACTTTTTCCCTACGAGCTTTCTCTCAAGAGAGACTTGTGCGCTTAGAACCTAGTTGAGACCAGCCCTCCTAGCTCTAAGTTTGTGATTTATCACGAGGTTCATCACCCCTCGTGTGGTTCACTTCACCCTTCCATCTTTTACCAACCAGAAAACCCCTATCCAGAAGCCTAAGGTTGAGTTTCTCACCTAATCTTCTACAAACAGCCCACGCGCATACATCCTTGAATCAAGGCTTGTATCATTTTGGTATCAGAGCTTAAAGCTCCTAAACCAGGTTGTTTCTATCCTTTTGCTTGTTTTGTTTTGTGTTCTTGCATTAGTTTAAGTCGCATTCAAGAAAAATCAAAAAAATAACCTCAAACTCCAAACCGAGTGCATCTAGCCTCCTACGTGTATCACTAGGGTTTAGATTCACTTTTTGCATTGCATACACGTTTTCCTTTTTGTTTAAGTCATATTTCCTTTATTTTTAAGTCTAATTAAAAAGAAAAGAAAAAGAAAATAGAAAAGATACTAAAAGAATTCGAATTGGACAGCTAGCACAAGTTGTCTAGGAAGTTTCCTTTTTTTCGAATTTCCTTTCTTTAGAATTTTTCCTTTTGCATTTTTTTCAAACCACATATAAAAAGAAAACTCTCCTAATAATTTAGGAGCACCCTAATTATCTTCTTTCTTTGTAGCACACATGGGAGAAGAGAATAGAGACGCAGCTGAAGCCATGATGGCCATGTTCACCACACTCCAAACACAACTCGCATCCATAGGCGAGAGGTTGGAGCGCGTGGAGAGACCAGTAAGATTCCAGGCCATAAGGCACGTGAGAGCTGAGCCAGATCGTCCTGAGGGTCCTGAGTACCTTAGGACACGGCACGAACAGGAGGAACCCCAGCCAGATGGAGATGAGGACACGCAACCTCATAACTATCACCATAGGCCGAGAGGACCTCCACGGCAACCAGAGGCAGAAGATGATGGCTTTGAGCCATATGGTCTTCACCAGAGACCAAGAATGCCTCCTAGACGTCATGAGGATGGAGATGAACACACCTATAACCGGGTAATTCATCCTGATGTTAAACTAACTCCTCCAACTTTTGCAGGAAAAGTAGACCCCGAGGCTTACCTAGATTGGGAGAAGCGAATGGATCATATCTTTGATCACTACAACCAACCAGGACCTAGGAGAGTCTCAATGGCAGTAGCACAACTCACGGACAATGCCCTCATCTGGTGGGATCGTGAGGTATCTGACAGAAGGAGGAAGAGAATGAGACCCGTAGACTCATGGGTCGACATGAAAGACCTCATGCGACAAAGGTTTGTTCCACCTTACTTTCATAGAGATGCAACGTCGTTTTCGTACTCTTAAGCAGGGTACCAGATCAGTAGAGGAGTACTATGAAGAGTTCGAGAAGCTAAGGAACAGATTGGAGCTCAATGATGATTAAGAAGCATTGATGGCACAATTCTTGGATGGACTCCAAGAAAGAATCAACCGCAAGGTGGAAAGGCAAATCTACAACGACTTCAAGGACTGGTTCCACCTATCTGTGCAAGCTGAACAGCACATCAAACGTAAGAGCCAAGACATCCGCAGCAAGCCTAAGACACCTTGGGCCCCAAGCAACATGCCTAAGACAGTGGACAAAGGCAAAAGCGTAGAGATCGAGTCAAGGTTCAAGAGCAAGCCTCCTGAACCCGCCCGTGACCAGAGAGAGCCTGGTAAGTCTTCTAACCCTCAAAGATCACGTGACATAACTTGTTTCAAGTGCAGGGGACGTGGACACATCTCAAGGAAGTGCCCAAACAACCGAGTCATGCTGATTACGGAGGCAGGAGAATATGAGTCCCAAGATGAAGAGGACTATGAACCAGAAGGAGAATATGGTGACATTGAGTACCCTGATGTGGGGGAAGTGCTGGTCACTAGACGTATCCTCAGTGCAATGGTGGATCCTTCAGAGACCATCCAAAGGGAGAACATCTTCCACAGCCGTTGCACCATCAAGGGCAAGGTATGTAACCTCATCATAGATGGTTGTTCTTGCACTAACGTTGCTAGTGCATACATGGTTGATAAGCTAGGTCTAGAGAAGACAAGGCATCCTCGACCATATAGACTGAGATGGCTCGATGACAAAGTGGAGCTCAAGATCCATGAGCAAGTCACTGTGCCATTCAGTGTGGGCAAGTACCAAGACCAAGTCGTGTGCGACGTGGTGCCCATGCAAGCTGGCCATCTTCTGCTAGGAAGACCATGGCAGTTTGACAAAGAGACCAGGCATGATGGCCGAACCAATCTCTACACTTTTGTGCATGACAAAAAAGGTCAGCTTGGCTCCTCTTACACCTGCCCAAGTACACGAGCTACAACTCCAAATGAGTAAGGAAAAGAAACTTATCAAGTCTAATTTTCTTATTCAACCAAGACATGTCCGGAGAGCTTTAGCGTCAAAGGATTTAATGTTACTAATGGTCTTCAAAGAGATTTTGAGTATAGAACAGGAACAGGTAGAGCTACCTCCTGAAGTGGTAAATCTCCTCAACAAGTTCCAAGATGTGTTTCCAGAGGAGATACCAGCAGGCTTGCCTCCTTTACGTGGCATAGAACACCAGATCGGCCTAGTGCCCGGAGCAGCCCTGCCCAACCGACCAGCCTACCGGATGAGCCCAGAGGAGTCCAAGGAGCTTGAGAAGCAAGTCAAGGAGCTTCTGGACAAAGGATATGTTCGAGAGAGCCTCAGTCCATGTGCCGTACCAGTGCTACCAGTCCATGGGACTTGACGAATGTGCGTGGACTGCCGAGCAATCAACAACATCACTGTCAAGTACCGGCATCCAATACCACGGCTGGATGACATGCTAGATGAGCTGAGTGGAGCCACGGTCTTCTCCAAGATAGACCTCAAGAGTGGATACCACCAGGTCAGGATGAAGGAAGGTGATGAATGGAAGACTGCTTTCAAGACAAAGCAAGGGCTATACGAGTGGACAGTCATGCCATTCGGCTTGACTAATGCCCCAAGCACCTTCATGCGCCTTATGAACCAAGTTCTTGGGGCGTACATCAGTAAATTTGTAGTGGTTTACTTTGATGACATATTGGTTTATAGTAAGTGCCTACGGCAACACCTCACACATCTTGAGATGGTACTTAAAACCCTTCGACAAGAAGAGCTTTATGCCAATCTCAAGAAGTGCACCTTTTGTACTGATAAGCTTGTCTTTTTAGGTTTTGTTGTGAGTTCACAGGGCCTACAGGTTGATGAAGAGAAGATTCGAGCCATACAAGAATGGCCAACACCAGGAAACATCAGCCAAGTAAGGAGCTTCCACGGACTGGCCAGCTTCTATAGGAGATTCGTGCCCAACTTCAGCAGTATTGCCTCACCACTGACGGCAGTAGTGAAGAAGAACGTGGGAATCAGCTGGGGAGAAGCTCAGGAGAAGCCTTGAAGGACAGCCTTACACATGCACCAGTGCTAGTCCTGCCCGACTTCAACAAGACGTTGAAGTGGAGTGTGATGCCTCTGGAATAGGCATAGGAGCAGTGCTAACCCAAGGAGGGAGACCAGTGGCATACTTCAGTGAGAAGCTAGGAGGTGCCTCACTGAACTACCCCACTTACGACAAGGAGCTTTATGCCCTTGTCCGAGCATTGGAGACTTGGCAGCATTACTTGCTGTCCAAGGAGTTTGTGATCCACACTGATCGTGAGACTCTCAAACACCTCAGAGGGCAAAATAATCTCAAGAGGACATGCCAGGTGGATAGAATTCATAGAAACCTTCCCGTACGTCATCAAGTACAAGAAGGGCAAAGACAATGTGGTAGCCGATGCACTATCAAGGAGGTTTGCCTTGATATCAACTATGGAGGCAAAGGTCCTAGGATTCGAGCACATCAAGGATCTATACCAGGATGATCCTGACCTTGCTGAGAGCTACAAGGAGTGTAGCACAGGGAGTCATGGCAAATTTTACATCCATGAGGGATTCTTGTTCCGAGAAAGGAGGCTGTGCATACCACAAGGATCACAAAGGGAGCTTATCATCCGAGAAGCTCATGGAGGAGGACTCATGGGCCACTTTGGTGTCGACAAGACTCTAGCAGTGTTCAAGGAGCACTTCTACTGGCCACACATCAAGAGGACAGTAGAAGCTCATTGTGCAAGATGCATCACTTGCAAGAAGGCAAAGTCCCGAGTGCAACCTCACGGGTTGTATTTCCCACTACCCATACCTACACATGCATGGGTGGACATCTCAATGGAGTTCGTTCTAGGTCTGCCCAAGATCAACCACAAAGATGCAATCTTTGTAGTGGTGGACAGATTCTCCAAGATGACACACTTCATTCCGTGTGCCAATGTCAATGATGCCACGCAAACAGCTGAGCTGTTCTTCAGGGAGATAATACAGCTTCATGGAGTTCCAATGATGAGGACATCAGGTCGTACATCCAGCCAGGAGATCAGACTGGCCGACCAGGAAGCTTGCCCGAGACAGCAGGACCATCTGGCACGTCTGCCGGACCAGGCAGTACCGCCGGACCCTCGACCTATAGGACCAGACCGGTCAGCATCGCCGGCGGAGAGGCCCAAGCTTCTGGCACACTTGGTGGGGACGTGGATGACACCGCCGGTCCCTCTGATGACACCGCCGACTCCGGGATCAACTTGGCCGGTCCTGAAGTCATTCCGGCCAGTACCGCACACAATCCAGCCGGTACAGCCGATCCAGCCGAGTACACGCGCACTTCCACTTCTACACAAGAGGACTCGGACCAAATGAGCTACCAGCTCCAGGACATGCACCTAGAAGAAGTATCTAAACCAGTGGTACCTCCAGGAGCAATGACAAGAAGCAGATCAAGAGCACTCTTCCACAAATTCAGCTTATGGGTCGACAAGCTCCTAGAGGAAGATCAGCTAAGGACAATAGGCCAGAAGAGCAAAGTAGAGTCCAAAGGCTTCTCAACAACACAAGGAACATCAGAGACTTGGGCTTTAGTGGCAAGAGAGGTCAGGGCCCAAAGATTTTTTAACCCTACTCCAAGTCGAAGACTAGGAGCAAGGCGCGTGCATGCCACAAGGACGGCCACCTTCCATTTCTTGGCCGTGAGGTAAGTTAAGGTAAGTTTCAATTCGAAAATATGCCTCTTTCTGTTTTGCAGGGTAGGATCTAGAATATTTACTTTATTGAGTCAAAGACATTTTAGGAATAGGTCCTTTTTCGATTATACACTTTTGTATCTTTTCTTTTGTGCACTTTTGTAAGTTTTCCTTTTCTTATTTGGGTCGACCCTAGAAGGTCAAGCTGTTGAGCATATTAATAAGGCTCCTTCCAGCATTGTAGTTCGACAACCTTTTTTGATATTAATAAAGATCGAATTTTCTTTCAACAAGTTATTCTCTCAAGAGACTTGTGCGCTTAGAACCTAGTTGAGACCAGCCCTCCTAGCTCTAAGTTTGTGATTTATCACGAGGTTCACCACCCCTCGTGTGGTTCACTTCACCCTTCCATCTTTTACCAACCAGAAAACCCCCATCCAGAAGCCTAAGGTTGAGTTTCTCACCTAATCTTCTACAAACAACCCACGCGCATACATCCTTGAATCAAGGCTTGTATCATTTTGGTATCAGAGCTTAAAGCTCCTAAACCAGGTTGTTTCTATCCTTTTGCTTGTTTTGTTTTTATTTCTTGCATTAGTTTAAGTCGCATTCAAGAAAAATAAAAAAAATAACATCAAACTCCAAACCGAGTGCATCTAGCCTTTTACGTGTATCACTAGGGTTTAGATTCACTTTTGCATTGCCATTCACGTTTTCCTTTTTGTTTAATTCATATTTCCATTAATTTTAAGTTAAATTAAAAGAAAAGAAAAAGAAAAGAAAAGAAAATAGGAAAATACCCAAAAGATTTCGAATTGGACAGCTAGCACAAGTTGTCAAGAAAGTTTCCTTTTTCCTTTTATTCGAATTTTCCATAGGATTTTCCTTTTTGCATTTTTTTTGAACCCCTTATAAAAAGAAAACCCTCCTAATAATTTAGGAGCATCCTAACTTGTCTTATTTCTTTGTAGAACGCCATGGGAGAAGAAAATAGAGAAGCAACCGAAGCCATGATGGCCATGTTCACCACACTCCAAACACAACTCGCATCCATAGGCGAGAGGTTGTAGCGCGTGGAAAGACCGGTGAGATTCCAGGCCATAAGGCACGTGAGAGCTGAGCAAGACCGTCCTGAGGGTCCTGAGCACCTTAGGACACGGCACAAACAGGAGGAACCCCAGCCAGAAGGAGATGAGGACACGCAACCTCATAACTATCACCATAGGCCGAGAGGACCTCCACGGCAACCAGGGGCAGAAGATGATGGCTTTGAGCCATATGGTCTTCACCAGAGACCAAGAATGCCTCCTAGACGTCATGAGGATGGAGATGAACACACCTACAACCGGGTAATTCATTCTGATGTTAAACTAACTCCTCCAAGTTTTGCAGGAAAAGTAGACCCCGAGGCTTACCTAGATTGGGAGAGGAGAATGGATCATATCTTTGATCA